>JAEIGQ010000305.1:0-253132 GCA_018904275.1 Lordiphosa clarofinis | reverse complement strand
ATACCTTAAATATAAAAATTATTTTTAAATTTATGGGCAATTTCAACCCTTGACTGAATTTTCTCAAAATTTAGAAAAACGAGAGAGTAAGTTTAAGTCGGCTCTAACCGACTTCGATATACCCGTTACTCATGAAAAAACATTTTTAACAGTGTTCCTGCGTTCCTTAGGGTGAACATCCGAAAAGTATGCAACATTTTTTAACTCGGCTATTTATCACCTTTTCGCTCATAACTTGAGAACCGCTCACCCAATCTTTATCATTTCTTCGGCAAATCAATACATATTACGAATGACTAACTATCTCTAAAATTCACCTATCTTCAAAACTGCGGAAGATATGACGTTTTTCCAAATTCCGGGGGCGGGAGGGGGCCTGGCAAAAATTGCCTGCAAGTGCAAACAGATGCTGATCAAGAATATACATACTTTATATGGTAGGAAATGATTCCTTCTGCCAGTTACATACATTTGCACGACTTTAGTATACTCTTCTTACTCAACGAGTAACGGGTAAAAAATTTCTGAGTGTATTTCATTTAAAGAAGATCTAAAGCACAAAAAGAGAAAAAAAACAAAATCATTTCTCCTCATTTGTTGTACAATATTTTCACTTCAAAACTCAAAAGCTTGATGAGTTGATATAATTCCACATTCAAGAACTTGATTTAAGTTAAGTTTAAGTTTTTCCGTTTTCATAAACATTTTAAACTCAAATGTGAATTTGATTGACTTTGATTAGGGTTTTAAGCGGATACTTACATTTTAGAACTTCGAAGAATTAGCGAACGAGACCCTCTTTGTATTGAAAGGGAAGGGATCCATAAATCCTAGATCTATTTCACATAGGACTATACACATCGCTGTAAAACAAACTTCTGTTGAGTAGATCCCTATCAGTGTTTGGCTAGTTTGGTAGCACTTTATGTATGGACCCTCAAAGTTTTTAAAACAACAACTCAGTCATAGCTGCAAACTGTCTTCGGCCAAGACAGTACTAATAAATTACAAAATTTTTCAAAAAACCGTCCACAAATAATTTTTTCTCGTTCGTAGGTCAATCTGTGAGTACTTTATCGATTTGCTTTTATTCCTAATTTCATATCGACTATTAGTTTTTATACCCTTGTCGACGAGCATGACGAGCCGAAATTAGCTTTCCTCAATTTATTAATATCCATTAAATAAATTTTTCTTAATCTTTTTTGTTTTCATGATATAATATGTTTAGATACTCGTATGCATTTTTTTATTGATGCTGTGCAATAAATAAATGTACAGTAAAAATAAGACCAACAATTCTATATACAAATTCAAAGTTCACTGATTGATATTTTAGTGATGATAACTGACAGCTGGGGCAGAGTAGGCGGTGTAGTGGGCAGCAGGGGCAGCATAATGGACAGCTGGAGCTGCATAATGAGCAGCTGGGGCAGCGTAATGAGCAACTGGAGCAGCAGCATAAGTCACAGCAGGAGCGGCGGCATAGTGGGCCACAGGAGCAGCAACAGTCTTGACCACAGCGGGAGCGGCATAATGAGCAACTGGAGCAGCGACAGTCTTAACGACGGCTGGGGCAGCATAGTGAGCCACAGCAGCGGGAGCTGCGTAGTGAGCGACAGCTGGGGCAGCATAGGTCTTCACAACTGGAGCCACGGCCACAGTCTTGACCAAAGGTTCACGGTTGACCACAGCATTGAATCCATTGATGGGATCGGCGGTGTACTGGACAGTGCGCTTGTAACCATCAGCATCGATCAGCGAGTATTCGCCACGAACCACATCACCATCGCGTTCCTCGGTCTGAGCCTTGGAGTCGCCAGTCAGTTTGTCATCCACACCATAAGAGAAACGGTACTGGGGATGAGGATCGTAGGTCTCATCCGACTTGACCACCACCTTTTGGGCCACAGCAACAGGAGCGTGAGCTGCATAGGTAGCCACAGGAGCTGCTTGGTATGCAACTGGAGCATAGCCAGCACTGGCCACAGCCACGAAAGCGAGGGCGAAAACGAACTGCAAAAAATCCCTTAATGAATGGGCTTGGATATGGCACACAGAAGGGGTACACTTACCTTGAAGGCCATGTTGTTGGATTTGAGTGTTTGCTGGTTGGTGGTTCTTTACAGAAGTGAACTTGATTTGCGAATGATACATTTCTTGACGCAATCGTCAACTTTTATAGTAAATTGCCCTCGCTGCTGGCAGAAAGCGTTGTATTTTGTTTTTGGCTTTGCTATTTTCGCGGTGACAGCCAAAATTGTTAATGTTTTTCGACTTTGATTGTTGCGGGGCGATTAGTAGTACTTCCTGTTCGACAATTGGTAAGCTCTGTGGGTGTGCAGAGTGTACAAGATTCTGGAATGGAAAAGAAAGGTCAGTGAACATGTGTAGCAGAGCAGAGGGTGTGGCTACATTTTAAGATCAGATAATTATTTAGATATTTCTTAATCATAGGAAATAAACAAGAGAATTTGATAGCAAAGTTTTTTACTAAAATTTGTATTAAAATATCTTTCTAATTAAACTTTTATTACTAACTGGTTTGGATTTTAGAATTCTTGAGAGTTGCTTAATCTTCGTAATCCGCTTTTCGCTACACCCAATCAAATTGAGTCAATTGAAATGGAAACACCCACCTGACGATCCTATCGCAGATTTAACGGTATGTTTAATTGGATTATTTGTGTTTGACAATTATTATGTAACTGAGAATAAAAATTGGAGCGGAGAACTCTATGGCCAGCACAGTGGAGCGCTTCAGAAAGCGGATTTCAATAAGCTGGAGGCAGGCGGTGTGGCAAACATTGTAAAATTATCCTGATCTTCTTGCAACTAAGAAGTTTACATCTCATACCTCTTGTTATCTCTGAAGTCTGTGCGTTCATACATAAAGATAAATATCGACTTGGCTGTTGATGCCGATCAAGAATATATATATTTTCTACTGTCTAAGTCATGTAGATCCGGCCATCGGTAGGCAATCATATATTTTGTTCGATTCCCTTTTAGCAATCATCAGTGTCAAATTTGCCAATTGCAATCGCCAATTAGGTAAAATATGTTATCATAGATCGCAAATCTAAATTATCTGCTGAATCCAGTCCATTGATTATAATCAATAATTACTGTATTATAATACATAAGTAAAGTAATTTTTTTTTTTTTTAATTTACTACAAGAAACATAAAAGAATGCGACTATGACAAAATTTCGATGAAAAAAATATTGCTGATTTGAGGTAATGAATTAGGTTTTGCCATTGATTATTATTTGCGTTATTGAGGACTGCGATAATTTCCACATCAGTAAGAAGTGCCTTGTTTAGGTAATGCACACGAATCTCTTTAAGTATGGGACATCTTCCAAGTCGATGCCACAAATTCTCCTCTTCACCAGTGTTGCACACCGAACACTGTCTGTTCTGTTCCCGATTATAACTGTTTCCATTTAGATCAGAGATGGGCGCGTCGCGACGTTCCTATACACACGCTGCCTCGTGTGCATTGGGGCTCTGCCGCGGCAGACTGCACGAAATCACACGTACGCTTTAAGCATTGACAGCTACTTATATTTGCTTGTGCTTGTATGAGTATGCAAAATGTGACGATATGTGTGCATGCCCATCTCTGATTTAGATATAAGAGACCGCATCTAGCCTTCATAATACAAGTTATCCAAGCATCCTCAGTAACAAAATCTTTCAATGTTTATAATTTTAAAGTTCTATATATTAGATCATTGTTCAATCACTCTTGCTCTGTCACTTGTTCACTTGTTAAGTATTAAGTATTGTTCATAATTCATTTCGATTGCGCTTAAGGGGATATTCTCCTTGTCGAGGCTGTTTTATGGACCTTTTTTCCAATTCTGTTTATACCCTGTTCCCATTAAAAATGGGAAAAAGGGATCATGAAGTTGTGCAAATGTATGTAACAGGAAGAAGGAAGCACCTCCGACCCCATAAAGTACATATATTCTTGATCAGCATCAACAGCCGAGTCGATTTAGCCCTGTCCGTCTGTCCGTTTGTCTGTCTGTATGAACGCGTCGATCTCAGAGACTGTAATAAATAGAGCCTCAAGTTTTGACATGTATATAGGAGTATACTGTACCCACATCGAGTTTCTTTCAGATTTCGAAAAATCCTCCTGCTCCATCTTTAAAAAGCGAAAATCTGCCTTTTTATCTGTATAAACGCGTAAATCTCACAGACTATAAGAGGTAGAGCCACAAATTCTTGCATGTATGTAGGTGTACACCGTACCCAGATAAAGTTTGCTCCAGGTTTGTCAAATTCCTCCTCCATCTTCTTCTAACCGCGAAAAACTGTCAGAGCTACAATTTTTAAGTTTGAACCTAGTGCCCTAATATATATTCAGTGAGGCCCCACATCTATCTATTCTATGTACCACAATGAGATCCGAGCAAAAACACAGAAGATATGTACATAAGTGCGCCTGCCCATTTATTGAAATAAATTTTAAAATAAATGGAGTTCAAAGCTAAAGGAACCACATTACTTGGGACAGGGTATTTTGCTGTCGGGGCACTCGACCGCAACACTCTTACTTGTTTTTTTTTATTATGTTACAAACAGATTAAAGTAAACCAACAAATTTTTTCTGCTTCGTTGCGAGGGCTGCTCAAAAAGTTAAAAAAAACTTGTGATTTTTTTTACAAAATGGCGGCCATTCAAAAATTTAAATTCTATTTTGGGACCATTTTTGTAATTGTAGCTTACTAGATTATCATGTCTCATGTGTTGAATAGAGTGAAAGCACCCACAAGCTAGATTACCTTACCATTTCTTCTTAAGGTTAAGTAGGGTTTGGTTGGGTTACGTTCCGTTGGTTGGGTTTGGTTCCGGCTGAGATAGGTTTGGTTTCGTTAGGTTTCTTTACCATACGTTACGTAAGGTTACGTTAGGGTAGGTAAGGTTATATTCCGTTGGATGGGTGGGGTTGCATTGGGTTGGATTCGTTTGTTCAGGTAATGTTAGGTTAGGTTATGTAAGAATATGTCCGGTTAGATGAGGCTAGGTTAAGCGATGCTTTACGATACGTTACGTTGTAGTATTACGTTAGCTAGGTCATGGTTTGGCTAGCTTAGCTTGGCATGGGTTTTATAACGTAACTTTAGGTTATGTTGGTTGGATGGGTTAGGTAAGGGTGGATACGTTTACGCTAGGTTAGGTAAAGTTGGTTGGGCTTGGTAAGATTGAGTAAGGTTATGTTACGTTAAGTTATGTTGCCTTGCGTTAAGCTCCGTTAGGTTAGTTTATCTGACAAATAGCAGCTGTCTGGAAGAAGAGAAATTGGGCCTTAGTTATTGTCCAGTAAGCTTAGCGTTCTTTTTTTTAGGTTTGTTTAACCAATTTATTCCTTGTACTTATTTCTGAGTGTTTCCATACTTTTTCAATTTAATTCCAGAACTAAGTATGTCAAGGTCCAAGCATCTTCATTGTTCTTTCCTGCCCACCCAAGTTGGCTTCTGCTAACCATGTGATTATCCCTTAACCACAGAAACCTGGCCATTAGCGATCGCAACAATTTCACCATACGAGCAAAAGGAAAATCCCAAAATCCTTTCTAAATATTAAATTGACCCAATGGTGATTACGATGGCAGCTGCGGAGCAACGCAATACGACAATCTCTTGGACGACGATTGCCTCTGCGGTGACTGAGCGCTAATTTGGAGCATGATATGCAGAAGGCCAACGTACAATCAGCGCTGCTTATCGAGGAAAGTGCATACAGGTGACTATAAATACTGGAGAGCAGTTCAGAAGCAATATCATTCAGCACTCAGACTTACTTCTGTAAAGAACCCACAACATGGCCTTCAAGGTAAGGGTGTGTGTGTGCGCCTTGTGCCAAAACATCAGCTCATTCGCTTTTTTTGCAGTTCGTTTTCGCCCTCGCTTTCGTGGCTGTGGTCAGTGCTGGCTATGCTCCAATTGCTTACCAAGCAGCTCCTGTGGCTACCTATGCAGCTCACGCTCCTGTTGCTGTGGCCCAAAAGGTGGTGGTCAAGTCGGATGAGACCTACGATCCTCATCCCCAGTACCGTTTCTCTTATGGTGTGGATGACAAACTAACTGGCGACTCCAAGGCTCAGACCGAGGAGCGCGATGGTGATGTGGTCCGTGGCGAGTACTCGTTGATCGATGCTGATGGTTACAAGCGCACTGTCCACTATACCGCCGATCCCATCAATGGATTCAATGCAGTGGTCAACCGTGAACCTTTGGTTAAGTCTGTGGCCGTGGCTCCAGTTGTGAAGACCTATGCTGCCCCAGCTGTCGCTCATTATGCCGCTCCCGCTGTGGTCAAGACCGTTGCTGCTCCTGTGGCCCACTATGCTGCTCCCGCTGCTGTTGCTCACTATGCCGCCCCCGCTGCTTATGCCTCCTACTCCGCCCCTGCAGTCACATACCATCATTAAGTTAATTTGTTATAGTTATACCTACTTAGTAAATGTTCCATTAAAAAAATTTTAAAAGCAAATTCAAAAGATTTTCTTATAAAGCAGGAATCCCCCACAAAGAATTAACCGGAACTTCTGACAATCGTTCAAGTGACTCTACAAATATTGCATCCGCCATTGAAGGATCTTTGTCTAGAAAACAAAACATAGCCCCACATCGAATTCGTTACCAATTTGGCAAGCAAAATATCATTAACCGATTATTCACAATCGAATTGCTCTCAATTAAACAATTTCTGGCTGCGCGACATTGAAATTCCAAGCTCGAAATAAAGTTTTCAATTATTGCTCCATTTGTTACACCTTCCCACCAATTCAATAATAATTAACTAATCCTATCAGCAAATAATAAATCAAAGCTAGCCCTCAGCTAAGTTATGTGTGTCATGGATTCTTAGATTTGAAAATCGCAGCACGTGGTCACTTAGTTTCCGGTTTAATTGTATCTAACGGACTTACGTTTATTTCGGTATCTGCCGGCTTTTCCCCCTCTCCCAGTCTCAGCTCCGGTTCAGCTCAGTTGTCGGGTAATTGAAACTGGTTTGGCGCTTGGCCAGACGCACGTCAGACGAAGATCGAACAATGTTCTTATTATCTCTCTTTTATGTTTTGCATAATGGTTGGGCAACAAGCGCTGGCCTTTCCCAAAGGTAACAAAATTGTTTAATTAAAGCATTTTATTGAAAGCGAACTGCAAATGCCAAATTAAAGTGAATTGAAATGGAAAGGCAATTAAAGGGTCAATGAATTCTCAAAAAAGAACTTTCGTGATTTTAATTATTTAACTGGATGGTAAAATAAAAATGGTCAAAGCATAATTCAAGGACTTATAAATACTTGAGAAAAAAATCGCAAAAATATCTTGGACATGGAATAAGAGGTATAACGAATATTATCTAATTCGTCACAATTTTGGCCAGTTTGATTTAAATAATAAATATATCGTAAAGCTGCACAGATTAGTTTTAAGTTCGGTTTATTGGAGACGGCGTGTTGCCGGTAAGAATGAGCGTCACAGAAAGGCGGAAAGATAAGTGAGTGTACGTGTGAGTTAGAGATGTAAGATTAAAAAAAGCGGGAGCATCGACAGCTGTTAGTAATGTGTGGGCCACGAGGCGACCGCCTGGTTTGCGTAGCCTTGCCACTGGTGAGCCTCATACCCTCCCCCAACGGTAACACGGCTTACCTTCTTTGGAGGACAAAGGCCTAGAACTCACGAAAATCCTACTAGAAAAAGGGCTGCTACACTAACAAAAAAATTTAATTGAAGAGAAACGGTGTCATTTTCGACCATTTTTTTTGCATTCCAATGTTAAAAAAAAATAGTGAAAACTTTTTTCTCAAAGATTGAGGTAGGTACGATAGCCACGTTAATTCTGCGCTCATAAAGTCCTAATTCATCAAAATCGGTTCGGTAGAACTTGAGAAAACGTGGGCACCATTTTGGAAAACGTGGTTTCGAGAAAAACGCGTTCAAAGTTTAAAGTAATGTGAAAATTACTTGCATTTGTGAAGACATTGGTCAACAAAGAAGGCTTTATGTTCTAAAGTCCACTCAGCCCACTCGGCTGTTGGCCGTCATTTTTAAGGCGCCACCAGTCGCAGTATAAGATATCAGATTTCTGCCAGCTAAGCTCTTATCATGCAACTGGTTGCGCCAAAAATGTACCGTCTAATAGCCGAGTGGGCTAAATGGATGCCAAAGAAATGCCAAAAGCTTCATTGTGGTTCGAGTCCCATGAGGGGCGGGTTGATTCTTATTTATATTTTTTAACAAAATAAGACTGTAGGATGGGTGATAAGTTGCGAGATGATAAATCTTGTTTTAAAGATTTCTAAGCTCATTTCAAAGGTTTCCAATCTGGTTTTTATAAGATTGCAAGTTTCTGGAAAAATAGATTTTCAATCAAGATTTCAGATTGTTTTTTTTTTCTCAGTGTAAGAGAGTGTTTATTACTTATTTACTCATAACTTGAGAACCGCTTATCCGATTTTTATACCCTTGGAGAGGGTATATTAAAATTGTCCGGATGTTTGTAACGCGTAGAAGGAAGCATCTCCGACCACATAAAGTATATATATTCTTGATCAGCATGACGAGCTGAGTTGATATAGCCATGTCCGTCTGTCCGTCCGTCCGTCTGTTTCTATGCTATCTCCTCCGTCAGTTTTAAAACTATCTTAACCAAACTTTGCACCAAGTCTTTTGGTACGCCGGAACCGGCCGGATCGGATGACTATAGCATATAGCTGCCATAGGAACGATCGGTCGAAAAACTAGTTTTGGTGAGAAAAACTTTTTTGTTTTTAGTGCTATCGCTCCCAACGCTCGTATTTATAAGTTTTCAATGATTTCACATAATTCCACTAAGGCTTAACGAAATCGGACAACTATATAGTATAGCTGCCATACAAAAGTTAGGTCTGAAAAACAGTCTTAGTAAGAAAAACTTTTTTGTTTTCAATGTTATTGCTCCCAACGCTCGTATTTATAAGTTTTCAATGATTTTACATAATTTCAACAAGATTTGTCGAAATCGGACTACTATATAGTATAGCTGCCATACAAACTGTCAGGCATATATCAAGCTCCAAGGGTATAAAAACTTCGGTCGAGCCGAAGTTAGCTGGCCTCTATTTTTATTATTCCTTTAGCAAATCGTTACATTTTGCTAATTACCAACTATCTCTAGAAGGAAATCATCTATCTTCAAAACTATAAAACGTGGCCAAAACTGAAAATAAACTTGATCTGCCTGCAGCTATAAGAAACATTTGTCCAATACATGTCAAACCTCTATCTCTCACTATCCCCAAAATCTTTTTGTTCATACGGACGGAAGGATTGACCCTGTTATGTACTTTTGCACAAACCTAATATACTTTATGTACCTTTGGTACAGAGTATAAAAAGCTTTCAGAAGGGTATAAAAATTTCGCCACAGACGAGGTTAGCTTGGCCTTCTCGTTTTTTTTTTAACGATCCCGGTACCGAAACCATTTTATTTCGATTGACGTCGGCGGAGTAAACTAGCGAATATAAAAGTCACGAAGCTTTGATTTAAAACATAATCCTAAACCTAAGCGCTTAATTTCGAAATCACAAGCTGACACAATGGTGTCCTAATCAACCATGGCAATCTTTAAAAAAAAAAATAACTAACAGGGAGCTGAAATACTAAGAACAAAATGACTGCTGGGTTCTTTTTTTCTGGAAGTCATGTTTATTGTTCCGCTCTATAGATAACTCCACTCGGTTCTTTACTATAAAGTCAGATAAGTCACTGTTGAATCATTGTTTTGTCACTGCTAAATTACTGATTAGTCACTTTTAAGTAACATTTTGATCGCTCTTTAGTCACTGTTTAGACTCAGTTTAGCCACTGTTTAGTCACTATTTCGTCACTGTTTAGTCACTCTTTAGACGCTCTTTCCACCCTCTTTCTTCCTCTGTTCAACTCTTTCCCTCTTCTATCACCTTCTTTCCACTCTGCTTCTTCCTGTCCGTCCATACTCATGTGTTTGTAGGTGTATTCTGGGACACTCCAGAAAACAACAACAAAATTATATTATTGTTTTTTTTAATTACCTTTGCTGGGACTTGAATTCAGGACCACGGACGGTGGAGTCTTACCTCACTCGACTATCAAAGCTTCGCTAGATAAAGCCAACAAATTATGGTAAAGTATAAAATCACTTGGCACTTCAAGGTCGTAGAATCAAGTCCCCGTAGAAGCATTGCAAAGATCCACATTTTAACAAATATTGGCAAAATGACAATTAGGCTATTCTTTGCCCACAACCTTAACGACCTTATTATCAAAATTCTTTCAATTCATAAACTGTGATCAACCACCAAAATCGCATTACATCATTTGGCTAGTTAGGTTGAGTCACCCTTTTGTACCTGAATAGCTGTGTACGGAGCATGATTGAGCACTAAAGCAAAAGCTTTAACATAAAAGCTCAAATCTGAAATGTAACATGTCTCTGGCTTGGACATGGGGCAAGGTGTTGTATGGTATGTAAAGTGAGTAGACAGTTTTTATTTTGGGTCATTGCAGTGGGAGATGGAAGTAATTATGTGTGAGCGTGTGTGTGTGTGTGTGTCAAGTGCAATGTTGGGCATCGATCAAAGTTAACTTACATGACCATCGAGTTGCTCGCTCAAGTCTTTTGTTTTTTTCCCCTTTTGTTCGTTTTTCATTCATAACAATAGCGAAAAAAATGGGTGTGGACTCGTGGGTGCAAATCTCCCAACATGCAAATGAATTAAAAATTTGAAATTGAAAATAATTTTGGATTTTTACAAAAAGTGAAAGAAAGGCCAAAGATGTTGGCCAACCAGCCAACCGGCACAATATGTTTCTCTATAAATACCAAGGCATGTGGCTAGCTGATTATTATTCAAAGCACAGAGTTCACCGAAGAAGGACAAAGTTTCTTGCAAAAACTTCAAAAAAAGTAAAATGGCTTTCAAGGTGAGTTGGACCCTTAGAAGGTGTTGTGATGGATAAAAAAATGGATTTTGTTGAATATTTTTAGTTTTTCGCCTACATTTCCTGCCTGGCTGCCGTCTCGGCTGGCCTTATTCCCATCGAGCATCATCAGGAACATCAGCCCCAGCAGTTGTACCATGCTGCTGCCGCCCAGCAGCAACCTCATCAGTTGTATCATGCCGCTGCTCCCCAGCAGCAACATGTCCTGTATCAAAAACCTCACGCCCATGAAGTCTATCCCGATGATCCTCATCCCAAGTACAACTTTGCCTATGATGTGCAGGATGCTTTGTCCGGAGATTCCAAGAGCCAGGTGGAGTCTCGCGATGGTGATGTAGTTCAGGGTGAATACTCTTTGGATGATGCCGATGGCTTCCGTCGTACAGTCAAATATACAGCAGACTCTGTCAATGGTTTCAATGCCGTTGTTCATCGCGAGCCCTTGGCCCATGCCCACAAAGTGATTGCTGCTGCTCCGGCTCAGGTTCAATATCATCATGCTGCCCCCACAGCTATTGTCAAGACACCAGTGACCTATGCAGCTCCGGCACCTGCTTATGTGGCTCCCGCTTACCATCATGAACAACAGCAACATGAACACGAGCATCAGCAACATTATGCCACCTATGAGACTCCTGCCCCCGCTACACATGAGTCCCATGAGTACTACCATCATCATCAGTAAGGAGAGAGTGCACGTGATCTGACAAAAGTATTAATTGCTCTGCATCCACCATTCTCCGATTTCCCATTCAGCACATCAATCTTAGATCTTTAGGCGCTGTTGATTAGTTCTATTGTAAATAATTTTAAAAACAATTTCATTAAATGCTTCAAAAATTAAAGATTTTTATTTTATTTTATACTAGCTTTAGAACACAAAACGAAGAAGCGAAGCTTACTTGGCCTTTGCCATTTGACAAATCTTCATCTAGCCAAATTCGTTATTTTCGGACCTTTTGATCCTCGACTGACTGCGATTGACCGACATCTTCTTGCCCGTCTTCAATTGCCAATTATTAAATCTCCATGATAGTCTAAACTATTTATAAAATTTCGGAATTTTTCAACCGTAAATTTTTGTGCTATCCATCAAATCTTTATGAATCTCAAATATTTATCAATTTTGTAAATATCACGATTTTTATAACAGTTCGGTCTAGCGGTTTGATCTAAACCTCATATCTGCCAGCCAATTCTTCCCGTTTTTATTAATTTAAACATCAATTTTCACACATCGCACCCATTTCTTGAGCTTGGCAAGCTTCCAGTTTGAGCATTCAACCAATTCCCAATGTCTTATTAAAATCGGATGAACGAAATAATTTTGCGAATTTCGCGGTTATTTGACCATTTTCGCAGATTTGTTTAACCAAAAAAGATGGCGGGCAAGCTTCAATGGAACGAAAATTTTAGGGAGGCATAAATAGAGTTCCTTTTGTATTATAGACAATAAAATTTTTTAAAGTAATAAAATGCTACCTGCTGTAGTAGTTGAATGCAGCGCTGCTACAGCGCTGCGGCAGCGAATATTCTTTTGGTGAGTAGCGTTCATCCGACAAATCGATTTATTCTTCGGCAAATCGATAAATAGTCTTGATTACTTACTATCTCTAGAAGATACGATCCACCTTTCTTCAAAACTGAGGGAAATGTGAAGGGGTTTTCAAATTGCGCGGGTGTGGCAAAAATTTAAAATAAACTTGGTACATGAATATAAATACCATAAACATATGTCAAATCTCTACCTTTTGCCATCTCAGAGATCTCTTTGTTTAAACAGACGGACAGAGAGACAATCACAACGCGGGGGTAAAAGGGGGAAGCCGTTTTTATAAAAACTTTTAAATGTCCATGTTTAAAAACATTTGTGAATGATTTAATAAAGTTAATAAAAGGTAATCATTTTAATTTATGTCTGGCACAAAAATTAGAGAAAGTCATGGCCAAGACCGAGCATCAGACAATTCAAACAATCTACTAATTTCGGCGTCCAAGGTTACTGTTTCAATATCTTATAATATTACATACCAATTAAGAGACGAGTATTGGGCGCTATTTTAAAGGATTTTGTTAAAGGCTTGTGTGTTTGTGGAAAATGACATCGAAAAACGTGCGCGGCAAATTTTTTGAAAACCGCGATTTGAAAATGCCTGGGCGCTTTCCTACTTATCACAGAAATTACTTAAACGATTTTTAAATAATGTGTATCGTAGGGTAATATATATTATTTATAATATTATTGAACCAGTATCATGGACGCTATCTGAATCAACCTAAATTACCTTTGTCGCCACGGGCGTTATTTGTTTTCTTTCCATAATATTTTAGTTTTATTTTATTGATGTTGATTTCACCCGTCTTTATTTTGTATCTTCTTAAGAAACTCGGAAAAGCTGTAAGTGGTGAGGAAATTCAATTTTAAGGCTGAGAGAAATTATCTTAACTTGTTTTAAAGCACACACGTGCATTTCTGTTTACGGTCAAATCTTAAGGGCTACAGCTCATTGGAACCATTCAACGGTTATTGGGAAGAAAGTCTCAAAAGCAGGCAGATTTTATAAATTTTGGAGTAATTCGGGATGAGCGAAGCTTGGTTTGGCCCTGTAGCTGTATACCAACTATACTTACTTTTAAAATTCAGGATGAGGATTTTGCTGCTTCCGTTACTTTACGAATGCAACCGAAGGAGATTTGAGTGCCCTTACCCAGAAACGCAAAACCAGGAAATATAGAAAACAAAATTATGGAATTGAGCAAAAGTTTAGACGGGTATAATTTTCCTGAAGATCTTACTCAATGTATATGGTTTTTTGAAATAATCGCGGATGATGTGGGCGTTATTGCACTCATAACAGTAACGTCCGTTGTTTTTACTTCACTTTTTAAAGTCCAAAAGCGCCAACGGGCGTTATTTCACTTTTAAAAGTGAAATAACGCCCACGTGCTCAAAGTGAAATAACGCCCGCTGGGTGTTATTTCACTATTGAAAGTGAAACAACGCCCGTGGGCGTTATTTCCCTTTTTGGAGTGAAATAACGCCCACGGGCGTTATTTCCCTGGGCGTTATTTCATGCTCCCCATATACACATATGAATTTCACGATTTCTTCAATATGCAAAATAGAATTTGTTATACTGTGACTTGATTTTGATCAATAACCGTTAGTGTTGCGCCGCAGAAAAAGAATCCAAAGCAGACGAAAAGAAACTTATTGTAGTTTGTTAAGCACTGGACACGGCTATATCGACTCGGCACAATTAGATCTGAGCAAAAACACAGAAGTTATTCACGAAAAAAGGGTATACAGGACTGCAAACCAGAGTTCTTTTCGGAGTTCGAACCCACGAAACATTTTGGGATCGGGTTCACGGAGCGGGCTCAGAAGGTCGCTGAACCTAGGTTCGGCTTCAAATCAGGGCTCAGTAATAATTTTGATTTTCGCTAATCCAGAAAACATGTATGTAAATTAAAAAAAACGAGAAAGGCAAGGCTAACTTAGTCCGTGCCGAAGTTTTTATTCACTTGAAATCGCTTGTCTCAACGGTTAGCGACTTCGACCAAACTTCGCAGATCAGCTTAAAAACATTTAATATTACCCATGACCATGATTGAGAGCGGTAATATTGAGAAAAAATTTATTTGTATTATTATTTGTATGGCAGCTACAAGTAGTAGATATCCGATCCGGTCGGTTCCGACATATTAGCAGCGTGCAAACAAAAAAAGACTCTGTGCAAAATTTCAGCTCGATAGCTTCAAAACTGAGGGACTAGTTCGCGTAGAAACAGTCAGACGGACAGACGGACAGACGGACGGACAAAGCTTAATCGACTCAGCTCGTCACGCTGATCAAGAATATATATACTTTATGTGGTCGGAGATGATTCCTTCTATGCGTTGCAAACTTCTGGGCAAAATTATAATACACTTTTCAAGTGTATAAAAACTTAGTGTCGATTTTTCTTCTTCCTTCTATGTGTCAGATTAGCTCATAATTTACTCTGCTATTTGTAAGCTTATGTGACTTATGGCTTTATGTAGAAGATGTGAAATCGTCCCTTAAAAGTTTTATTCATATTTATGTAGAAGTTTAAAGGCTTGATAATATCCTTTTCAAGCTTGGAGCAACGGACGTTTTAGCAGGCTGCAAAACAATTAATCATTAGAGCTAAAATGTACACAGCCTCTCAATTTTAAGAGTTGATAGTTGAGTTGAGTTCTCATTGTCCGCATAGGAATTCACAGTGCTTAGAGCGAGACGGGCATATTACCAAATGCACTCAAATGGAGTAAGTGAGAACGAACAGCTGACTAATTTCCAACCCCTTAGAGTATTTATTTATGTTAGTTCATTTCTTTTAAAACAACACACACGTTTACCATAAAAAGGAGGATGGTCGACTGTACAGCTGTTTCAAGAATCTCCCGGCTCTATCATAAGCAGGCTCTACCAATCGAAAATTAAGGAGTACAAAATTTAATGCTTTTAAATCTTTACAAAGCTTTATATGTCTACCTTGACTTGCAGCGTTAGGACGTTGAATAAATAAATATAAATATATAAACATACTATAACTGGAACCCTTTGGATTTTTGGAAGGTTTCAAGAAAATAAACAAGACCGAATTTTCTCATTTAAGAAAAATATTGATCTGAATTTCTTAATTTATTTTAATACCCTTAACCAAGGTATACTTAACAAGGGAGGCCTACTCACTCTCTCGCTCTGTTGACAACTTGTTTAATTTCAGTCAGTAAGCCATGGAGCAGAGTATTAGAGAGAAACTTTGCTCAGTCGACACCGCTTCTGTCAGAAAAATGTCAGCTATGCGCTCCTAATTTCGTTCTCTAGATCAGAGGCGGCCAAATGGAGAGGAAAAAAAAGTGAGCATGTGTTAGTAAACAAGAGAGCTCTCTCCAGACAATACGCATTTTACTTGCTAGGCAGTGCTCACCGATTCACACAACCATAACTTCGGCTCGCGTTTGCTTAAAAATACAACAGACTTCGGCTCGTGCGAGCCTTAGGCGGCCGGGTCTGCTCTAGATACTTTTTGGTCAGCTGTTCGCTCTCTCTGGATACATTTGGGTTATGGTCGTCTCGCTCTAACCACAGTGATTTCCTACTGGCACTTGAGTAAGCAACAGTAGCTAAGTAGGCTTTGTATTGAAATATATTACTCTCTCGCTCTCGCTCTCTTTGACACAAATATAATGAGTTGTGAGTGAACGAGTGCGCCTACCTTTTTTAGTATACTTTGGAATAGGGTAAAAGGGAAAGATCGGATAACAAATTACCGAGTTAAAAATGCTGCATACTTTTTGGCGTCCCCTCTTTTAACATAGAAAGGCTATTAAACATGTCTCTCCCATGTGTAATAAACTTTACTGGCTAAGTTAAGTCCATTAAGTTACATCCAGAATGTGTTAATATTGATCAAAAAACCTTATGTGTTTTCAACTAAACTATTTCATATTCAGTTTCAAGGACTCAAATGTAACTAAAGGCATATAAATTACATTTCTTGAACCTAAGCCGCTACAATTTGATTTAGTTATATTAAAATTATTACGAACCGTGTTTCCCGATTGCTCACTCTAAGCGGCAGCAATTGAAATGTTCGCATATTTAGCCCAAGACCAAGAGCCAGACCGGTTTTTGGGAGCATGCACGGGCTGTGGCTGGTATGCCAAAAAAAGTATCCGGTAGCAACAATAGCATTTGTTTTTGCCATTTTAATGTCACACGCAAATTGAATGTCAAATTACTTGAGACACATTTCGCGTATCGGTTTCGGCTTCGATCAAATCCAATTCCTTCAGACTCTAAGTCTGAGTCCAATTGCAAGACAAGACATAATTTGCTCCACATTTTCCACACAAAAGCAAAGGTCTCACGCAATATGGTCAGCTGGCCTAGCTTCGGCTGTGGCCTTTCGCTCTGCATTGTTTGGCTCTGATAATGCGCGTTCGTGTGTACTTTGGGGAGATAATAGCCATAATGGACAACCTCGGGCCAAGCTCTGTTCGGTTGTATAAAAGCGGCAGAGTTGCCAATTTCTTATCATACCGCAGTTAGCTCTCGATTCTACAGCACACACGCACACAGCATCCAGTCACACAACTTGCTCTACAAAATGGCATTCAAGGTAGGATCCTGCCTATAAGCAGCGATTTATACAAAGATTTTCATTTACAATACACAATTTGCAGTTCATCGCTCTCTTCGCTCTGATTGCCGCCTGCAATGCTGGCGTTCTGCCTGCCGCCCAGGTGTACCATGCTGCTCCTGCTGTAGCACACTACGCTGCTCCTGCTGTGGCTCACTATGCTGCTCCCGCTGTGGTAAAGACTGTGGCTCACCCGGTTTTGGCCAAGGCTGATGAGGAGTACGATCCCCATCCTCAGTACAAGTACGCCTACGATGTGCAGGATTCGCTGTCGGGTGACTCCAAGAGCCAGGTGGAGGAGCGTGATGGTGATGTGGTTCGTGGCGAGTACTCGCTGATCGATGCTGATGGCTTCAAGCGCACTGTCCAGTACACCGCCGATCCCATCAATGGATTCAATGCTGTTGTCAACCGCGAACCCTTGGTTAAGGCTGTGGCCGTGGCTCCAGTTGTGAAGACCTATGCTGCTCCAGCTGTCGCTCACTACGCAGCTCCCGCTGCTGTGGCTCACTATGCTGCCCCAGCTGTGGTCAAGACCGTTGCTGCTCCAGTGGCCCACTATGCTGCTCCAGTTGCTCATTATGCAGCTCCCGCTGTGGTCAAAACTGTAGCTGCCCCAGTGGCTCACTATGCCGCCCCCGCTGCTTATGCCACCTATGCCGCCCATCACTAAACGCCATTTTGTTATATGTGTTGACTGAATCTGATCTTTAGCTAAATTGTTGCCAACTTTAAATAAATCTAATGTGTATCTTTAAAACTTAATTTTTATTTTCCTCAAGGTAAAATATTTTCACAATTTTTGGTGAAAAAGGGCGTATAATGGACAATTACTACCGATTGCAAAATAATGTTTTATGCGATTATTGGAAATTAAGTAACCTGAAGATTCATAACTCGCTTGACTCCATCTAAAATTTTTGAAGTGAGATATAGCTTAAAATGCAAGTGAAAGACATTACACATTATATTAAGAGCATAGTGAGCGCAACGCATTTCAAAATTAAATTATCTGACTATTTAAAGGCACATTCTAATTCTAGTTCAACTTAATTTAATTTAATCTTTTCTATTCAAATTTAAAATATCAAACATTACATAAAATATTGTTAGTCTTAATTATTGCTATTATTTTTACTATTAATATTACTATTATTATTACTATTTTTGTAAACACCTTTTGTGACCGATGACTTCATTTATAAGCAGTATGCCTTGTGTCATTGGGATATTAAATAAACCAAACCAAACCAAACTAGAAGAAATTTTTTCAAAATATATTTAAAGAAAACCTAAATATAAAATAGTTTAAAAATCGATTTTCGAGTTCAGTATTCCAAGCTACACTTAAAGAAGTTAAAGTAGAAATGAGTTACTTATTATTTTTATTTTTGAAGATTTATTTAAAGGCCTTTTATAAGCACGTTACTAAAGGCCTTAGCGCACAAGCAAAGTTAAAGAAGTAAAGAGAAGTTTTATACAAAAATTGAGGAAAGTAGAAGAAACAGTAACGATTTCGTTACATTTAATATTTTGCATTAGTGCAGTTCAGAATTAATGTTAAGCTTAACAGCGCATTTGTTGAGTCTGTGTAAATAGGTTGTGGGCCTCGTAATACTTTCACGAGTTGAACTAACATTGAGGCAACTCCATGTCACATCACCCCTTAAGCCATCATTTGGGCCGAAAATTAATTATAATTCCTTCTAATTTATTAATTTTTAAAATCAGCAACAAAGTTTTATTTGTTTATCTTTATACTATCTTGGTAGAGAAATGGATAAGAAATGGCAAACTTTTTTTTAAAACATAACGTTGCTGATCGAGTAGAGTAATCCAACCCCAACTTCGGTCACACTCGACTAACGTTCCATGTTGACGAAATATGTGACAATGTGAGTTAGATTAAGTACATAGGATGTCCGTAAGGCAGGGGTGCCCAGAATAAGTTCACGGTCGCGTGAAAACCAATTCAAATGCACAAAATATATCTCAAGCAAGAACAACCACAAAAGAAGAAAGAGAAAGACGATTTTTGTTTGTGTGAGTGTGTGTGGCGCCGCGTATAGCGAAAAGAGTTCAGTCAATGCGAGTGAGGCAAGCTCTGACTACGCTAAGAAACTTTGTTGTTGCGTTCGAGTTTGCCAGAAACTTAGGAGAGAAATCACTCTATTTATTTATATTTTTATACTCTGTACCAAAGGTACATAGAGTATATTAAGTTTGTGCAAAAGTATGTAACAGAGAGAAGGAATCATTTCCGACTATATAAAGTATATATATTCTTGATCAGCATCAACAGCCGAGTCGATATAGCCATGTCCGTCTGTCCGTCCGTATGAACAAACAGATCTCAGAGATGGTAAGAGATAGAGGTTTGACATGTATGGGACAAATGTTTCTTATAGCTGCAGGCAGATCAAGTTTATTTTCAATTTTTGCCACGCACCCTCCCGCCCCCGCAATTTGGAAAAAACGTTATATCTCCTACAGTTTTGAAGATAGGTGATTCGTACCTTTTAGAGATAGTTAGTAATTAGCAAAAGTTAGTAATTTGCCGAAGAGATGATAAAGATCGGATGAGCGGTTCTCAAGTTATGAACAAAAAAGTAAATCACCCTCCCCCGCCCCATCCCACCCTTTTACAACAAACACCGCACAATCTTAGAGAGAGAGAGAGAGAGAAAGAGAAAGAGAGAGTTAGAGATGAGCGCAGCACCAGCATTACATTCAGCTTCTACTTCAAGTACAGAGTATGTTATAGTCGGGCTTGACCGACTTTCTCACTTGTTATTTATGTAGGCTTATGGCGTCAAAGTATAACGAAATGAATTGAATTGCGGAATGGGCTTGGGCACCCCTGCCGCAGAGACCCTATGCTAGCCATGCTTTTTTCAAGAACTATATTTACTGCCAATATCGGCAATTTACATATAACCCTAAAAATTAGAAAATTCAAATTAAAGTTTAAAGATACTAATAAGATTTATTTAAAGTTGGCAACAATTTAGCTAAAGATCAGATTCAGTCAACACATATAACAAAATGGCATTTAGTGATGGGCGGCATAGGTGGCATAAGCAGCGGGGGCGGCATAGTGAGCCACTGGGGCAGCTACAGTCTTGACCACAGCGGGAGCTGCATATTGAGCAACTGGAGCAGCATAGTGGGCCACTGGAGCAGCAACGGTCTTGACCACAGCTGGGGCAGCATAGTGAGCCACAGCAGCGGGAGCTGCGTAGTGTGCGACAGCTGGAGCAGCATAGGTCTTCACAACTGGAGCCACGGCCACAGCCTTAACCAAGGGTTCGCGGTTGACAACAGCATTGAATCCATTGATGGGATCGGCGGTGTACTGGACAGTGCGCTTGAAACCATCAGCATCGATCAGCGAGTACTCGCCACGAACCACATCACCATCACGCTCCTCCACCTGGCTCTTGGAGTCACCCGATAGCGAGTCCTGCACATCGTAGGCGTACTTGTACTGAGGATGGGGATCGTATTCCTCATCAGCCTTGGCCAAAACCGGGTGAGCCACAGTCTTTACCACAGCGGGAGCCGCATAAGTGGCCACAGCAGGAGCAGCATGGTACACCTGGGCGGCAGGCAGAACGCCAGCATTGCAGGCGGCAATCAGAGCGAAGAGAGCGATGAACTGAAAATTGCTTGTAAGTAAATTGTCAAATAACTTCACATACTCCTACCTTGAATGCCATTTTGTAGGGATTAGTTTCTGGTGTTGCTGTTGCTGCGTTTTGCTGTGTACGAACTGAACTGTGGGGGCTTCTGTTGCCACTCTGCTTTTATACTATGGAGCAAACGCTAACGTACACATATGCTAAGCGTGTATGAAAACTGTAGCATTGAAATTGAAATTGTGGTCTCATTGTTTCGTACAAATGTTTGTTGTGTGTTGTCATCCAAATAAATTTCATATATTTTAGAGATGCAAGTAAACCAGTTTACATTTTGCATTTTTAAGGGTTAGTTTAATACCTCTATGAGTTAAAGTGCGTGGTTAATTGTTGAATGGTTTAAAACGGCAATGAGAATGGTATAGTGAAATGTTTGAGTGTTCCAGTTGTAGAACTCAATCTTATTGCAAATGTAACCGGTTGGGGTTGTATGTGCTCCTACTGCGCAAGTGGCTCTGAGTTCTCATAAAACAGTTATTATTAAAACCCTTACAGAACCACCATCACCAGATGAAGGAGCCAGCTGTAAAAAAAAATAACAGGAAAATTCGAACTCTTTTTCTTGAGCGGATTTTAACTGTATCCTAATGATTTTATTGTGCTAAAAACGAATTTGTTTGTGCAAGTGTTTAGAGATTAAAGTTGAAGAAAACGCTATTTACATCATTTCTCTTCTCGTTTTGTGGGAATCCTGCATGACGTTTTTTACTTTCTGTTGAATTACACTAAGCAACAAGGTCCAGTATATTTAAGGGTTGGTGGTTTTCGTGTGCTCAACACGCTTTCTTTCCGCTTTCAGAAATGGTTCATCTCGTCGAAAATTTTGGTAATTTGATCTCAAAGTAGCAAAAAATTTCTTCTTTGACTCTTTTAAGGCTCCCTTTGTGGGTAAGCTTAAATTTTGTTTGAACTCTCTTTGATATTAATCCGTAGTTTACTATTTCTTAACTTACAAAAAATCACAAAGAATTTACCGATACTTTTTATCGAAGATATAACATTTTAAGTACAAAGTCTCGATAAATATAAAATATAAAAACTGTCTATTGCCTTGCAAAAACTGGAAAGGAGGCTAGTTATTTATTTAGAATTTTTATGAAAATTTTCAATAAAACCAATAGCAAACTTTGGGGCTGGAACATTATGTTGGTTTTTTGTGAACTCGTATACAATTACCAAAAATGGTATATCTACATTGATAAAAATTTTAGAATTCATTGGGAAAGTTTATTTCAAAGTTTAAGCATAGTACGCAGATTGACAGAAAATTCCTTTCGTCACAGTATTTCACATAAATAGAAACACTTTCCAACAGCACATGAGTATGAAAGCAAAGCTAAGGTGTTTCTAATTATATGAAATACTGTGACGAAAGGAATTTTCTGTCGTTCTGCGTACGGGGCTTCAGGAGTAATACTTTCCGATAATTTCAAAGGGAGTCAAAACAAAAGAAAGAATTCCCACAAAACGCGAGGTAATGAACCATTTCTGCCAACAGACGCAAGTCATCAATAATTTCCACCAACCCTTCAATATACTGGAAAAAGTTTTATTTTCTGGCCTTGTTATTTCTTAAAGAACTATTTCGAAGCTGTAAAATAATTGTTCCAAACAACTCCACAGTTTTTTAAGCGAATCTATATCGTTGTAAAGTCATAAGTTCGAAAAGCAAAATTTCTCATTGCCAGTAAGTATGCAACGGGTTTTGTTGAACATTTTCATTACAATTCAACTCAAGTGATTAGCCTACTGTTTGGTTTTTACAATGCAATACTTTGGACGGTAGAAAAAAAGAGTGGGCATCGTGAAGACTTCTGGTACGAGCAAAGCTTTTTACGATGGGAAATCTGATTTGACGAGACAGCATGTGGACTGTATCTGTATCTACTCTATACTCAGTGCTTGATGCTTGGTACTCAATACTCAGAGCTCGATACTCAGTAGTTGATACTCAATACTCAGTACCTGATACTCATAACTAAAATACTGTGTGTACCTGACACTCAGAACTCGATACTCGGTACGCCATACCCAGTAATCGAGACCAGTAATCTGTTCTCAATACTCAATACTCAGTACTCGGTACTCAGAACGAAATCACTATCCACCTTCTGCTACGACAAATTGTAAATGCTATTCTAATGATCTAAATTAGATAATCTCTAACACGTACAATATTTTCGCCTTAAAAAATTTTTGACAAATAATTTTTTTTAAGATAGAAAACAAAACTATGTATAAATGAGAATGTTTTGCTTTTCAGAAAGTCAATACTGATTTATCTTTTCACTGATAGTCACAACGGGTTTTCTTAATGTCTGTCCGTCTGGCCGTCATTCATGTGCACAGCGTCTGTCTTCGTCCATCTTCTACAATCTTTGCCTAAGGTGTGACCATCCTTTCTTAAGTATATCGAAAAAATTTCGATACCACGGGTCACACAGGTCTAAAATCATTTAACGGCGCTACGGTTCCATACGGGCTTATCGGGTCCCATAGGTCTATTTAGGATTAAAGGCTCGGGCTTCACGGAAGATAAGATTAAGATTTTGCCGTCTCAACAAATTGCGAAAATTTCCTTATACTGTTTTTAACACCGTGATCATCCTCTATCAACCTCTTTTAATATATATAAGAATTACCGCTAAACAGTAGTAACCACAATTGATATGCCAAATGATTTTTAAATAATTATTGACCTGCAGAACTGAAGACACTGAATGCGTGACCAAAATTTTAGTAAACTTAATTTTGCTTGGCGCCAAAATTGAATTCCAATTAGGTGCCATCAATGTCAGCCAATTGGCTATAAAATCATTTGTCCAAGCACTGGGTCAGACATTCAGTGTTTAGTTTCTGTTTAAACTAAAAGCATTCAAACTCCTACCAAAATGGCCTACAAGGTTTGTGCTTGGATTATTTTAGAGGACTCAAACAGGATATTAATTGGATAAAATACTTGATTACAGATTGCATTTGCCTTGGCTTTGATCGGTGTGGCTCAGGCTGCCGTACTGAGAACTGCTGCTCCTGTCGCAGTGGCTCCAGCTCGCCTTGTGTCCGAAACTGTGGAATTGGAGGAGGTGGATCCCCATCCTCAGTACTCGTACAGCTATGATGTGCAGGACACGTTATCGGGTGACTCCAAGGGACATGTGGAGGAGCGTGATGGAGATGTAGTTCGTGGCGAGTACTCACTGATCGATGCCGATGGCTTCAAGCGCACCGTCACCTACACCGCTGATCCCATTAACGGATTCAATGCCGTGGTACGTCGTGAACCAATTGTGGCAGTAGCTGAGCCCTTGATTAAGGCAGCCCCCATTGTCAAAGCTCCGGTGGCTGCTGTGGCAGCTCCCATTGTACGATCAGCTCCCTTGGCGCTGGCGGCACCCATTGTTCGATCAGCTCCACTTGCAGTGGCGTCTCCTTTTGTCAGGGCCTCACCCATTGTGCGCCCCGCTGCCATAGCTGCCCCACTTCGATACACTGCGCCTGCCTATACCGTTGCAAACTTGTAAATTTGTTAAAATTTTGCCGGGACTTAAATCGTAATTAAATGTGATTGTTATGTTAAATTTGGTGTTCTTTATTTTGTGGGACTAGAGCTGTGCTTAAGTGAGCAAGTTTATACAAAATATGTGTGTAATCCAACGATTTTGATGAAATATTCATTCTATGTAGATCAAAAGTGGTAAATCTACAAAAATTGGAAGAACACAATTAAATGCTTGGATATATTTTTGCGCTAGAGAGTTCTGAACCTCAAGAGTAAATAGTCAGAGCAGCTTAACTTTACTGATCCAAGTGATAAACTAATGGCTCTAACAGTCTTTCGTACTTGAATTCTTCCTTTAAGATTTTTTAGAAGTTTGGTAAACAAGAACAGGACGAGTACCGCTATTTTAGGAGCCGAAAAGCCCGAAAAGAACCTAAACATTCTACCAGTACAGCTTCTGTTCTGGGTGAAACAACTGGATAACCACTGTATAGTAAAATAGAAAAACGTAAGACTAGTCTATTTAGAAATACTCCATACATTATTCTCAGCCTAGAGGAGACCGGAATCAACTGACGGCCGCGTAGACACCAATATAAATTAAGAAAATATTCGTAAAGCAATAAGAACCACAAGATATTGAAGAGTAACCCCGATTTTCGTGTGTGCTTGTGCGTCTGATAAACTCTGGAGCAATACTATAGCCGCACCTTGTTTTTTCAGAGTACGCATAGAAAGAGTAGAGGTAGAAAAACTTTGCGATTACCGTTTGAAAAAGCGTTAAAAATAAGAGAAAAAAAATGACAAACATCAACACTCTCAGTGCAAAAATTAACAAATTAACAATTAATTAAACAAATTAGTATATTTTTATTCACTTTAATAATGAGTGTAACCTCCTTTAGCACTAATTATCTCATAGATCCTGTTCGGTTTACTGTTTACGAGGTTTTTAAATCACTAAGGGCCGATTTCACATCTTCTACATAGAGCTATTTGTCACATAAACTTACAAATAACAGTGTAAAATCGATGACTATCTGACACATAGCAGCTATCTGAGAGAACAGAAATCGGCCCTAAGGGACAGTTCTTCCCATGCCCTAATAATTGACAATTTGAGCCACTTAGTACTATGGTACTCGGGGTTTTGAGCATAATTACTTCGGACTAGCAACGCCCACAGGTTTTCCATCGGATTCACTTCCATCGAGCCACTTCAAAAACCGAACATTATTGCCTTGTGTTGCGTGCATTAATGCGTTGTCCTATTGGAAAATGAACTTTTACCCCCTTCAACCGCTAAGAAATGCAAATAAATTCAATGGAAGAATGTCCATGTACTCTCTGGAGTTCATACAAGTGCTTGGAAATGCCAGCTCCAAGCATCCACACTCGCAGAACGCAGCCCAAATCATTAATGATCCTCCTCCAAAATTTGTCTTAGAAAAGTACCGGGTATCCTGCCTCAAATCCCTCCAGTAGTGCGAAAACACATCAGGACCGTCCAAATTAAACTTTTCCTCATCCGAGAAAATGATCTAGAAAGATAAATTAATATTTGCATTGCTCTATAAAGTCTTATTATTTCTGTTCAGTCAGTTCCCATGTTAATTCTGGCGAATTTAATCCGATGTTTTTGTTGGCGGTCTGGCAACCTTTCTGTCACCTTCAATTTTTGTCGCACTATGTTTTCAAATTCCTTTAAAGTCCGTGCAATGGTCCAGCGATTCACTTTTAGGCCACATTCAGTTGCTAATTCGTTAGCGTTCTTAAATGAATTACTTGCAGCGCTCACTAATCGGCGCTGGTCACTCTGATTTATCTTCGGCGTACGTCCTCCGTGTTTTATTTTCCATATTCATTTCGGTTTTTACAAAAATTTCGCTATAACTTTGTCGGAGCTTCCAATTTTTCCGACAATTTCACAGAATGAACAATTTTCACTTTTGAGCGCTAGAATGTGGCCCTTTTCAACATCTGACAGCACTGGCCCACTTGGCATATTTACAAATTTATTACAAAAAGTAACTCAACCAAGTGCAAACACCAGCAACACCAACCAGCAAACACAGACTAAGAAATTAAATGGTGCGGCTATAATAGTGCACCACTCAAAAAACGAAAATGAAACATAACGGTTAATTTTTGCACTGAGAGTATTGATGTTTGTCATTTTTTTTCTCTTATTTTTAACGCTCTTTCAAACGGTAATCGCAAAGTTTTTCTACCTCTACTCTTTATATGCGTACACTGAAAAAACAAGGTGCGGCTATAGTATTGCTCCAGAGTTTACACACAAAATCATTCGGTGCCTACAATAAATCGACGCTTACACATACTAGTTGTTACTTTTGAATTTGCAAGAAAATATAGGAAAGATTAAGAAGAAAGACAGCACATGAAGTTCTTATTGCATTACGTTAAGCCATAAGCTATGAGTGAGGGCAATAAGCGCGGCTATCAATAAGGAGAAAACAAAGGGGCTTAAGACTGTGGTGCCCAGGCCCTATGCGCACGCCCCTCACGCATAGCTATTCCTAATAAGGAAAGCAGCTCTGACTCAAATCCATTGGCTGCAAGTGCATACTAAGACGATTCATAGATTCATGAAGGTGTACTGTAATGGTGATCAGAAAACTCGACAACCGTATATATAAAGGGCAAAGTAATTCGCCAAGAAATCTTATGACCGATGTTTCCTTACATTTACCTTACATACCGATACGCTCCAGTGTACTGATATAAAAATCCGGGTACCACAACGAAACAGAAGTTCGATTCGAAATACGATTCTTGATACTGCTGACTGAAAAAGAATCGTCAGGGATATGATTTCCAAATTTGATATTTTACAAAATCAGTTCCATAGATTGTTTTTTTGGAAATGTTCAAATACTGAGCAACCTTTACAAGTTAATTTAAAAGTTTTTAAATAGGACTGTTCAGTTTGAGTTTAGTCCCGGAATGATTCGATGGGATGATTCGCTTGCAGCTTGTTTCATGAAGTTACCGCGCGATTTGGATAAGTGATGCCATCTTTATCACCAAAGGGTTTAAAGTAGTACAGTCCAAAAACCCCTTTTCAGGAACAATTTTATGACAGTGCGGCAATAGAGTTCATCAAATAATTCGGAGCAAGGATTGGGTTCAATCATACCAATCAAACCCCACCTAGTTATTGTAACAATTTGAAGCAACTTTAAGCCACTTTAAGTCTGTCTCCCAATCAGAACTTTTGTGACTTTTAATTTTGTTCACTTATTTCTTTCATACAACACAAATTTGCTTGACTTAGGTCAGTTATTCATGACTATTTCATTTCTTTCTTTATTTCTTAAGGCCTCATTTCAAGGCAGAATAGTGAAAGCGTTAACGCATTGCCCGCGGTCAATGTGGTGGTTTTATGATATCCAATATTACCTATGACACTAATCTGGACACATTTACAGGTTATTGCATAAAGGTTCACTTATGTGAGTGTGTGTGGGCGCACTTTATGCCGCCTGTAATTACCGCATTTCGAGTTAATAAATGAAACATGTATACAACAACAAAGTGACAAAAATGTTTTGTTATTAATCAATTTCAATTTGCTTTTTTCGCATAATTTTTGGCATATAAAATCCAGTGTTGCTGCTACAGTAAATCATTCCACAGCTTCTCTGTACCAAGTAAAGGTAAACGAAAAAAAAAATTCAAACCGCATTACCATGGCCTTCCAGGTAAGTAAAGGATTTACTTTAAATACTGCGAAACAATTTATAGAAATTATCCTTTTAGTACTTTACCATTTTGGCTTTGATTGCGGCTGTCAGTGCCGGTGTGGTGCCTGTCCAGCAGCTGTATCATGCCCCAGCACCAGTGGCTGTTCATTCCCCCCTAGCCTTGACCCAGGCCCAGCATGTATTGGCCAAACACGATGATGAATATGATCCCCATCCGCAGTACAAATTCGCCTATGATGTGCAGGATGCCATCTCGGGTGACACCAAGAGCCAAGTGGAAGAGCGTGATGGTGATGTGGTGCATGGCGAATACTCGCTGATCGATGCCGATGGTTACAAGCGTATTGTACAGTACACCTCAGATCCTGAGCATGGTTTCAATGCTGTGGTCAACCGCGTTCCACTGGAACATGTCAAGACTGTGGTCAAGACGGTGGCACCTGTGGCTGCACTGCCAGCTGCCTACCATCAGCATCACTAAGTTTATTGTTTTCTTAGGCAATTTGTTGACGATTTTAGTGAATGAAATAAATTCTGTTGAATATTTTTAAGCTCTCAAATATAAGAGACTTCTTTTGTGAATGGGGAATGGATAGATTTAGCTCTGTTGAATCAAATTTGGCAAGTGCAACAAAAAGTTTGGGATTCCTCTGGAGGTATTTTTTATTGGATTAAGTTGATTCAAAGTATTTGTTTACCCGTTTAATTTATTAGACCCAGAAACATAATTTTATTAAATCTTCGCGTCCACGCTGATTGAAGCTCTCTATTTTGCCAGAAAAAAAATTAAAAAACACTGAATTTTTTGTCAAGGTTTATATTACGAACACAAAATGTTCTTAAAACATATCCAAGCCGTTCATAAAATGAGCAATTTCTAATATTAGAAACAAAAACAATGTTATGGTATTTGAACCTATGTACGACCGCGCCGTTCTAAGGGAATAGTCTTTCCAATGGGCTACAGGGCTTGTCACTGGCTGAGCAGCTTAGTTCCAAGTGTTTTTGGCTACACTTTCTTTGCTCAGACTTTATCGCTATCTTCGTGAGTGCTTGGATTTCCAGTAAAGTATAAATGTCGTTCAAGCCCCCCCCTGTAATATACTCTGTACCTGCAGTAGCAGTTGAATGCAGCACTGATGCTGAACTGCTGCAGCTAACATTCCTTGAAGGAGATACGACGTTTTTCTTTTTTGCTAAGAAGGAAGAGAAGAGTGAGTGATCGTGTACCAGTCATATTATCGTCGTTTTGTTTCGAACGAAATTTTATTTGTTTATTACCAAAAACCAAAAATTAAAGTCAGATTTGTCAAAAAAATTGTATTCCCTAAAATTGGCTAGGTAATAAAGTCCTATAAATAAGTCAATTGTAAGCTTGTCCTTCTTACTTCTGCGTCTTCTTCTTATTTGGTCCGATATTTATATCACAACCGCTTAACGGGCTCGGCTGCTGCTGCTAATACCTACCAGTCTTTTCTGCTCCTTGCGAGCTGACACCAGTTGTTCACACCAAGCTTGGAAATATCATTGCGCACCTGGTTGACCCATCTTCCCTTCTCCAATTCTTTCGCATTCCGATTGTAAACCATTTTTGCCGGAGCCTGTTTATCTATTCAAGTAACAAGTCCCAGCCAGCGCAGCCGCTGTGGTTTTATGGGATTCACTAGAATAAAGTCACCATAGAGCTCATACAGTCCATTATTCTTTCGGATGCGAACATTTTCGCCTACTTTCAAAGGTACATAAATCCTCCGAAAAATCTTTCGCTCGAAAACGCCAATCGCCGCCTTATCCGCTGATTGTATTGCAAGAAATGGATGATAAGGGATACGTAATGCGCAATTTTCGTTCTTCGAGTGAGGGCTCTGGTCTTGAACTCCCTACTAAGACTGTAGTCGCATCTGTTTGCAAGAGTCATACCTTGTCGGATTTCCGGGCTATGGTGGTCGCGTGGTTATCATCGTAAAAATGGTGCCCGATCTGTTGGCATTCGGGCACTAGCGCACTATATACTCCATTAGCAGATTAAAGAAGTCGCACGAAATGGTATCGCCCTGCCTAAAACCTGTTTTAGAATCAAAAGGCTAGGAGAGGATCGTTCCTACTTTAACGAAGCTTTGAGTGCTTCTCAACGTCATCATGCAAAGCCGCTGGTATGCTGGTATACCAAAGGTGGACAGGGCTTCAAATAATCTTGAACGTAACGTAGTAGCTCTTTTCAAGGATTTGTCGTAATGAGTATATCTGGTTTTTAGTGGATTTACCAGGTCTAAAGCAACACTGACAAGGTCTAATAAGTGTGCTTATAAGCGGCCTTAGACGTTCTTAAAAAATACGTGACAGAAACTTATGTACAATGGAAAGGAGACTGATCCCGACGGTAGTTGGCGTAAGCTTCAGGTTCTCCTTTTTTTAAAGATGAGAAAAGAACACTTAGATTCCAATCATCGGGAATACCTTATTCAGACCATATATGACAAAGAAGTTGTTACCAATTCTTCGCCTTACTTTCCAGAGTGCAAAAAACGATGGAGAACATTCGCTTAATATTTGCTCGAAAGCCCAAACATGACTCTTAGCAGCGAAAAAAAGCCAACTTTATTAGGAGCAGCAAAAACCAAAACATGCTTTAAATAAAGCTTCGTTAAATATTCGTAAAAGGTTTAAGGAACCGAGCGTTTAGCGTACAATTATTTGTTGCAAAAATTTGTAGAGACATTTTTGCTGGTCCAAACTGATAGTGAAATGATTCGCTTTCGGTTTGTTTTCTGATTTGTTTTTGATCAGTAAAAATAGTGGTTGGAGAACCAGAGAAACCTAGCTGCGAAAACGGATGATTCCTAGACCGTAACAGTGCTTGCCAAAATTTTCCACATTTTTTACTGCCGAAACCCCTTCAAGAACCATTTAAGATTCTTGAAATAACGCCAGTTATGGCTTTAAATGGTTAAACAAAATTGATCGATTTTTCTTTTAGGCTTGTTCTAAATTTTAAATTTGGTAAAAATTCAGTTTAAATTAAATCTTTTTACAATTGTGCTTTGGCGACCTTTCTAATTGTAGATGTATGTTCTCCGGCTCAAGATCAAGTTAGTCGTCTTCAGGGCCCTGCAGCCGGAGCCTGAGAACATACATTTTAAATCTTTTCCCATTAAAATACCTTTAATTTGCTTTCCTTTTAAAAAGCCGATCCACACACATCTCAAATGTCATTCCCCACTTTTGTTTATACTTTTGACTTTCATCTGCTTGCCAATTACTTAACAAAATTCCGACCCTTATTGAGCCCTTTACCTTGATCATCACTGGGCCATATAATTTTGAAATCAATTTCCGACCGTAATCAAAGCAGATTACACACTTTTAAGTCATTAAGGTAAACAGGCGTTGGTTCCGTCCCATTTGCACCAATCACCAAAAAGCAATGCAGACAATCGAATGGAACATTTCAATAAGCTATCGAAGATCGGGCGCGGTTTATTGAATTTAATTTATGTACTTACACCGTTGCATATGCCAGTTAAGGTCAGTCCAATTTGAATTGCACCTTTCGCCAAATGCAACAACGTCCGCTGAGTATCAGAATGATTTACGAGGCATTTTGGCCTTTAAATTGTTTCCTTTTATCTTTACGAATTGATAGCGGGCTACCGCATATGGACTTTCGCTTGAACATGTGTTCGCTCGCATTACCAAATATGCCAAGGTGTTGGTTGGTGTGTCCTCCTCTGCGCGACGGGCGGCCACGAGGGTTAAGGTCAAAGTCAGGTTTTTAATGGTTAATTACCGTTGACTTGTCGCGTCTTCGTTCCCATGTTTAGCATGTAAGTACACGAGCCTAAAGGTTTTGTTGTTGGTTTTGCCTTTTTGTTTTGGTTCGAAATGCGCATGCGCAACTCCAGTCGAGGTGGCCCATACGAATGCGGCAAGGCGGATTACAATGAAGCTCTGCTTGCACTGACCTGGCATTACCATCTTTGGGTAGTGTAAACGCTGCTTAATATATTTCATTGTTTGCATGGTTTTCATTCTTTCAATTTTTTTGCCTTCTCACGTACTTCTTTGAATGCTTTGATCGTTGACGATTATATTATTTCACTTTTAGTTGTTTCTTTTGCTTCATTTGGCTGATTCTTTATGTCTGCCCCTCTTGAAAGTAGTTTACTTGCGGTGGCGACCTTCAAAACTTTAGAAATTAAGAGTGAAAGTAAAATGAGTGAGTTTGTGCCTGTAATGATTTTTAGCTTCTCTGGCAATTTAGTGAGTCATAGTGGGAAGTTTTACCGAACCGAATTGAATTTCGGTTCCGGTTTATGTTCTGGTACATTCCGAAACTTATGTTTCTGTAAAAGGTTCTTTTTAGGGCTTGTTTTATTTCGGTATTTGGTTCGGTTTGTCTATGGGAAAAAACTGTTGGAGTAAACGAGTAAGAGTATGCTTAAATTCGCGGAAAATGTTTTTAAAGAGGCTGAACCTGAGGCTAATAATTTCCGAGCAAAAACACCAAAGTAATACACGAAACTATTTTGCTTGTGGGAGGGGAAGCGCTGTGCCCATTTAGCTAGAGCGTATGAGTCAATGTGCGCGCGCGCATGTGTGTGAGTGCGCGTGAGTTTGTGTGTGTGTTTTATTATGTGTGTCCCAATTGTACGGCATATTTCGGAGTCGGATCATTCCATCGCCCATGGAGCTTCAAGATCGCGTCAAGAATATCGTTTCCGTCCCAGTCCCGACTAAAGTCTATCCCGTAACCGAACCTAAAGTCTAAGTTTAATCCCGTCACAAACTTAAATATTTTCAAGTTCTGTGGAATTTATAACAGATTCTTTTTTTATGCAAAACTATGTTAAAGTATATTCATTTACTTATGAACAAAGAAACCTCTAAAACGGTATAGATTTAATAGATTGACCTGATTAGAAAAAACATTGAGTTGAGCGAGTTGGGCGAAACAGCGCACTGTAAACCATCCTGGTCTATTGTGCCACTCCACTGAGTTTACAGCAGCCATTTTTCCTGTACAAAGGTCAAGAATTTCGTGAGTTCTAGGTTACTGATGTTGTTCTTCCTCTTGGTGTCAAGGAATCCTTCTTGGAAAGTTTGTTCACGGTCGAAGGCCTTTTTGTCTTTGTTATTAAGAGGAGGTGGGGCGTGTTCCCATTTGGTGAAGGGGCTGGTCTCTCTAAATAATTCCTTACCGCGGGAGCTCGTGGTGGGACCAACGTCCCTTATCGTCCCGATTACGACCAAAGATATTAATAAGCGAAGGTTTTTCGTGTCCCGCGCAAATTCTCTCGAGCGCTTACTTTTAACCCTACTTTTTACTCACCCACACCATCATACCCAAATTTCAATGAAAATTTAACATTAAAGCACAATTAGCTGCGTCGACAACTTTTCACTCAAATATTTGTCAGCTGTTCGCTGTCATTTTTGGCTCTCTGTGTTATTTTTGTGAATATGTCCGTCTCCCTCTAGCCAATGTGTTTTCCTATGTATGTCGGCAATAATTTTAAGTAAAGTAACTTGTAGTCCCAACGAAGTGTTTTTTTTTTTTGTCACAATAGAGCAGTGTTCCCCAAGAAGAGAGCGCTCAAACGTGACTGTGTCTCTCTCTAACACACAATAAAGTATGACTTCGGCCAGCATTCGGCAAGAAAGTTCGTGCTCCCAGGGCTATCGCTGGGAAACTCTGCAATACAGTTAAAATAACTCAACAAAAACAGCTAAACCAAACCGACTCGAACCGAACGCAGGGCAAAGCTTGTGTCGAGACGGCAAACAGCTTTTCAGTCGCTGGCCAGCTGTCGATGAAGCAAGCTAGAGCTAGTTCTCTTTACCTTTGCACAATTATAAAGTTAATCTGTGCTTTGGGAAAAATTTTTTTTTGTTTTCTTCAGAATGCCTTCCCCCCCCCCCCCCCCCCTCCCCCACCCCACCACACCCAACAACACACAAAAAAAAAAAACAAAAAAAAAAAAAAAAAAACTTAATATAAAAAAAAAATAAATTATATTTTTTTTATTTATTTTTTAAAAATTTTTTTTAAAAAAAAAAAAAAAAAAAAAAAAAAAATAAAAAAAAAAAAAAAAAAAAATTTAATTATTTTTATTAAAAAAAAAAAAAAAAAAAAAAAAAAAAAAAAAAAAAAAAAAAAAAAAAAAAAAAAAAAAAAAAAATTAAAAAAAAAAAAAAAAAAAAAAAAAAAAAAAAAAAAAAAAACAACACACCCTTTTCTCATTTTTATATATTATGGGGAGAGGGGGGGGGGGGTTTGGGTTTTATTGTTTAAAAAAAAAAAAAAAAAAAAAAAAAAAATAAAATTTAAAAATGTGGGGGGGGGGGGGGGGGGGGGGGGGGGGGGGGGGGGGGGGGGGGGAAAAAAAAAAAAAAAGGGGGGGGGGGGGGGGGGGAAAAAAAAAAAAAAAAAAAAGGGGGGGGGGGGGGGGGCCCCCCCCCCCCCCCCAAAAAAAAATTTTTTTTTTTTTTCCCCCCCCTCCCCCCCGCGGCGCCGCCGGTAAAAAATGGTTAATTAAAAAAAACAAAAAAAAAAAAATTAAAAAAAAAAAAAAATTTTTTTAACCCTTTTTCTTCCCTTTTTTTTTTTTTTTTTTTTTTTTTTTATGTTTTTGGCCTTTTTTTTTTTGAGTGTAGTCGGCCTGCATAGGCCTACCATGAAATTCTATGAATTTGACAAGCTATTCAAATTCAAAACAGAACGAAAAGCTGGACTACTAGACTATCATGTGTCATGTGTCGAACAGTGTGAAGGCAGCCTTAGATCTGTAGGTTAAGCGGTTTGAGCTGAGGGCCCAGTCCATCAGACTAAAACTCATAATGTTTTTCAATTCAATTCAATGCCTGGTTGGCGCAAGCAGCGCAGCGGCGAGCTTATACTGTCGGTGTGTAGACTGCGCTGCTGCTGAGCAATTTTGTATGCACAATTGATAGCGAAGCGCCGACACCTGGTCAAAGCAGACCCTTTCCAAAGAAAAACAAACCATTGCTATATACGAGTATATTCATTTACATCACATCCTTTATTCAATAACAACTAACGGCAATTATCGGATCGTTTTGTCCTATTCGGGCTTTGTCTAATAGGCATACGAGATAAGAGGCGAAGCGTACTGGGTCTTGACAATGGCTGGGCCAGCGGCAATCAAAGGAGCAGCTGCAGCCTTCACATAGGGCGCTGGAGCAGCGGCATAGGCAAAGTGTGCGGGGGCAGCGGCCACAAGAGGAGCAGCACGAACCACCGGAGCTGGGGCAGCCACAACAGCCGGAGCAGCACGAACCACTGGAGCTGGGGCAGCCACAACAGCCGGAGCAGCGGCAACAGCAGCAACCAAAGGTTCGCGACGCACCACAGCATTAAAGCCATTGATGGGATCAGCAGTATAGTCCACAATGCGACGATATCCATCGGCATCATTCAGCGAGTACTGGCCCTGCACAATGTCACCATCGCGGGTTTCCACTTGGGTCTTCGAATCACCAGACAGCGCATCCTTAACATCATAACCATAGGTATATTGCGGATGGGGATCGTACTCCTCTACCTGGGCAACGGCAGCCAAGGGAGCAGCTGCTGGGATGATGCCAGCGCTGGCCACGGCAATGCAAGCGGCGAAGAGAATAGTGAACTGGGAAAAGACGGAAACGGAACACGGTTTAGTATCAATTTAGTTGCACTTTGCAAGGGTCGGGTCCTTACTTTGAATGCCATTTTTGGGATTGACTGCTCTAGATACCGTAAATGGTTTTGAACTGATTTGAACGGCGTCCAACTGGGGCTTTTATACCAAGTCGATGGCCAGCTGCGTGCACTTGCGTCACAAAACCCTGGCGACAATATCAAACAACCGACGATCAAGACTAGAAGCGCAAACACACGACTGGGGGAGGGCTGACCAAGGCTGAGCTTACGAATGACAAAGCTACCAACCAGAGAGGTATAATGCCTTCTTGATTGAATTGGTCGCACTCGAGCCGAATTAATATTGGCCTCAGACGACGCTCAGAAGCTAGCGCATACCCAAACGTGCACTACGATAATGATGATCGCCTCATTGGCTTTGCGCTTTCGAAAAGTACACACACTTAATTATTAATAATATCGTATGCAGCGCATGCGCAAATGCATAACAACGGTTTTTTCAAATTGTCTGCCATTCGGTGCAACATTTCGGGGTGTTGGCATTGCTCGCCAGAGTCTACCTTGCTGGCTGGGACGACCTTAGATGTTTATTTAAGAGCCGGCGCTCCAGTTGAACGTTAATTGGATTTTAAAGTTTAAGTTTATTGTTGTCACCTTACTTCCGAATGGCCACCCAATACAACCCGCTCGTACAATGGGCTGGCGCATAAGTTACACGGTTGTTAGAGGAATACTGAGCGATTGGCATTGTGTTAGGTGGTTGTCACCGCAGAAGACTTTGCCCTTTAGGGAATCTTTAAACCTATTTCTCATATACATATACACAGAGAAAATACTAAGCCGATTGTGCTTGATATCAAGCAGTTTTGATGAAGACGGAATATTCTTAGATCTAAGAAGAAAATTCTAAAATCAAGCATGAAATTTTAGAGATAGAAATTCTTGGTTTTACATTAACTCGGCTTTATTTCAAGCATAGTTCTTTTTGAATATAAGTAGAACATCCTGATATGGGAGAGAGGAGTCGAGAGAGAGGCCGAGATCAATTTTCCCTATGTTTGTAACACATAGAAAAATTCTTGATCAGCAAAACGACGTTAAGTTAATATAGCCATATCCGTCTTTCCGTCCATCCGACCATCCGTCCGTCTTTTCTATGATTTCTTTTCCGTCAGTTTTAAACCCATCTTAACAAAACTTTTCACGAAGTCTTTTGGTACAAATACGCTGCACATTTATATATATATAGCTATATGCTATCATGCTCATGCTAATCACAGAAACGATCAGTCGAAAAAGTAGTTCTAGTGAGAAAAACTACTTTGTTTCCAATGGTAGCATCTTTATACTTTCCACTTATGAATTTTATCTGCTTCTACACAATTTTGGTGAGTTGGATCAAAATCTGATGAATATATGGTAATCCATCCCAAGCGGTAATGAAAACAACGTAGTCCAAGACATTCTGGACACGAACAGAAAAAAATATTGAATTGATGGGACTTTTTTCATCCTTAAAGATTACACTAAATCCCGTGGTAAGTTGAAACAAGATTGAATTTGGTAAAACATTCCAGCACAACGAATCCCAATACTGGATCATTTGATCCCAAGAAAGACAACTCTTCTTCCTTTCCTCCGCAATGCTACATACCAAAAGACATCCTTATAAACTTTTAAGACCACACTAGTTTAGGTTTATTTAAGACTTCTGAAAAAACAAAGATATATACAAATTTTTGGGTTCATAGATAAATATAAATTTAAGCTCGAAAGGCGAGGGCCAATCCTTTAAAGCTTAAACTGTGTAGAATATCTAGGAAGTCGAGATTGAATTTTCATGCTCATGCCGGGCTTAGTCTAATTAATAATAAAAAAAACCGAAATTAGATCTCGACATGCTCACCAAAACGTAATTTGCGGTTTTGCACAAAAATTTTTTGTTAATTTGAAAAAATGGAAAAAAGGGTTTTTAAAAAACGCGATTTCTTAGGTTTGGTTTATCCGACAGGTCTAAAGTTGATATCGATGGAAAGAATTTTACTGTATCTACTCAAATTATAATTTTATAGACTTTTAAATTATTTTATAATATTAAGTAAATGTTGCTAAAAATTATACATAATTTTTTCTCAGTGTTAACCACCATGTTATAGCTTCTGAGGATATACATTTAATTGCTCTAAGCATAACTTAAATTTTGATGTTTTCAAAAAGATGGAGACTTTTATAGTTTAAAAGATGTTAATTTTTGAAGTTATAAACAAATTAAAAGATGCCCTTGAAAAGAGCTTTGCCATGACGTCAGTTTTAAAGCTTTTCGATTGAAACTTGACAAGAGGGCGTTATATTTATCAAGCTTTTCAAAAATGTCAACATCATGCGGATCGGACGACTATATCATATAGCTGCCATACGAATTCTATGATTAATCGCATTTTGTTGTGGATTAGGGTGGCCAGAGCTTGCAAAGTAATTTATTACATTACTAAATGCAGCATTTGTATGGCAGCTATATGATATAGTCGTCCGATCCGCATGATGTTGACATTTTTGAAAAGCTTTATAAATATAAAGCACACGTGCCAAGTTTCAATCAAAAAGCTTTGAAACTGACTGCATGGCGAAGCTTTTTTCAAGGGCATCTTTTAATTTGTTAATAACTCCAAAAATTCATAACTTTTAAACTATAAAAGTCTTTTTGAGAACTCCAAAATTTAAGTTATATTTAAAGCAATTAATTGTATATCCTCAGAAGCTATAACATGGTGGTTAATACAGAGAAAAAATTATATATAATTTTTAGCAACTTTTACTTAATATTATTAAATTATTTTTAAAATCTATAAAATTATAATTTGAGTAGATAAATTAAAATTCTTTCCATCGATATTAACTTGATACCTGTCCGATAAACCAAAAATGAGATATCACGTTTTGAAAAAACCCTTTTTTTCCAATTTTTCGTTTTTGACGATTTTTGAAATTGTTTATAAAATGAACAAAAAATTTTTGTGCAAAACCGCAAATTACGTTTTGGTGGGCATGTCGAGATCTAATTTCGGATTTATTTTTATTAAAATGAAAAATACAAAATTTTTTAGCTGTTCGGTGTATAAAAGAATGACCCATATTAGAAAAGCTTTTCAATAGATACAAGTACAACAGATTTTATTTAGCTTCAATTCTAAATTCACAACTTAAAACTATTTCTAAAAGACATAAGAAATGGTATGAGGATGCGATGCATGAACAGAGGTTTTCAGCAAAGAAGAAACTGGGACGTGATGTGATATTAAAGTTGGTGCGGGAGCTGCATGTACCACATGAGTGATGGGAGCATGATGGATTAGAGTGGGGTTGGGAGCATAAGATCTAACCACAGCTGCCGATGGGACAAAAGACTTTAAGACGGGCAACTTTCTTACCGCCTGTAACTGAATTTTGGGTGCCGGGACTTTGGGTAATGCAATTGCTGGTCTAGAAACCACAGGTAAGTCCGCAATTGGTTCACGTCGCACCACAGCCTTGAATCCCTGTTCTGCATCCACGGAGTAATCCACAATGCGACGATAGCCGTCGGCATCGTTAAGCGAATACTGTCCTTGCACTACATCACCATCACGAGTTTCTGTCTGTGACTTAATATCCCCGGTCCCCACATCCTGCACATCATAGCCAAAGGAGTATCGTGGATGGGCATCAAATGTATCCTCACTTTCAGCCAATTTGGTGGGCAAAAGTCCAGCTTGGGCTAGGGCTAAGAAGGCCGCACATAAAATAATCTTTTTGGAAAGCAAAGATGGTGTTAAGACTTAGATATAATTCTTCTATTTTTAAACTTACTTTTTTCAACATGATTGTGTGTGGTTTAAGGCTTGCTCCTGTCGTTTGCTGACATAATACAAATTCATTTTTCTTTGGCATTCGCTTTATATAGCCGACTGACCCAATGCCACAATTACCTGGACTTGGATCTGGACCTACCTGTTACCGTTCTGCTTAAAGCAAGATGTGACAAGGTCAAATATGAGAATGTAACAGCCACAGACCTCCAGACTTGCGCCTAATTGAAGTTGAAATGCTGCAACAAGTTTATCAGACATCGACAGGTTTCTTTTATAAAGTAAATAAATAAATTGCAGAAGCAGATGCCATGATGTGGAGTCAATGATCAAAGGGTTTCTTTGGGAAAACATGTGACACTCAAATAGTCAGTTAATCTCCTAGGGTGAACAGCAAATCACCAAGTTTATATTTATTATTTAAAAAATGTGAAATTTATTTCATTCTACTCTGCCTTGAAAGGTTTTTCAGCTACAATCGAGCCTCCTGTTTGATCATCAGCTGCGTTGAATTGTACAGCCAAGTGTCCTGGAAATAAAACCATTAACTTTATTGCTCCTGGAAAAATACTCTCAACAAAAAATCAATTGTCTTATTCTTATGAAGCAAAACAAGTTTTACACTTTCAATGAAACTAAAAGTGCGTGCCTAAAAGTATGCTTTAAGATTTTAGTTGTACCCTTACTTTTATTGTCCACAGATGGCGCCAGTTAATTAAGATGGCGAATAAGAAATAAGAAGAGATAACAAGGGGAACTATAATTTATTTTAATATTAATTAAATATACTAAAGTTACACTCAATCAAACATGCCTGTCTATAAAAGGTGTGGTAGTGATACATTATAATTTTTTCCTGATAAACACTTACAAACACTCTGTGAAAAAAGTGGTTTGAAGCAGAAAAAAGTTTACATTTTGCAGTTATATTGCAGAAAAGATCGAATTGTGTTCTTATTTTGTTCTGATGGTGAGTTCTTTCTAAAAATAACAACAAGTCCATCTCTTTTTAAAAATGGAAAAAGTAAAAAAAAATAAGAACCAAATTCGATATGGTCACGATAGTGTTTTGACAAAATTCCTTTATTCTCAGTACAGAAGTTCAAATGAAATTAAAAACTAATGATGTAGAAAATGACCAATTTTACCCCTATTTGGTACATTCGAATCGTGTAGACATTAGATTATTTTAAAAATAATTTTTTCCATATAACATAGCTTCGATTCTAGAGTTAAACGAGAGCGTAAGTTAAAGTCGGCTCGACTTCGATATACCCGTTACTCATGAAAAACATGTTTAACAGTGTTCGTGCGTTCCCTAGGGTGACCATCCAAAAAGTATGCAACATTATTTTGCTGATAACTTGAGAACCGTTCATCCGATCTTTATCATGTCTTCGGCAAAAACGATTTATTTTGCTAATTACTAACTATCTCTAGAAAGTACATATCGTCTATCTTCAAACCTGTAGAAGATATAATGTTTTTTCCAAATTGCGGGGGCGGGAGGGGGCGTGGCCAAAATTTAAAATAAACTTGATCTGCGTGCAGATAAAAGAAGCATTTGTTCCATACATGTCAAACCTCTATATCTTACCATCTCTGAGATCTAGGTGTTCATACAGACAGACGGACGGACGGACAGACGGACATGTCTATATCGACTCGGCTGTTGATGCTAATCAAGAATATATATACTTTATATGGTCGGAAATAATTCCTTCTGCCTGTTACATACATTTGCACGACTTTAGTATACCCTTTTTACTCTACGAGTAACGGGTATAAAAAGGAATAAGCCAAATCTGTTTCATCGGCCACCTGATATTGACCATGACTACTACATTCCATATATCCTCAAAAAATCCCTAAATATTAGCAAAAACAATTAACTAAATTCAAATGCAAGCAAATTAGCGCAGTGTGACCGTTTCACAATGGGTGGTATTTAGATGAAGAATGGTATTTTGACGTTGTACAGTCACACTGCATCGTCCGCTGGGTAACCCATTGGAAAAAGTTGTCAATTTAGCTTGCGGCGCGAATTTACTTCGGAGCGTGCGAGCAGCGAGTGGATTCGGTAGAGGAGAGTCAGAACAGGCGCCGTTAACAACCTTAGCTGTATCCGGAGTAAGAAGAGTGTGGACCGAGTTCTTAACACGCCAACAACCTAATCTGTATCCAGATATGCAAGTTAGAGTGGAACGGGATCCTTAACGAGGCGAACAAATGTCTTAGATCGGGATGATCCCGAAGTCCTAGAATAAATCCCTTTGAGGTCGAATCATACCGGCCAAGCAGATTGCTTTCGTCCGTGCTTAAAATCTTTAAGAAGAGCCTTTTAAGCAGAATACTGCCATTGGATGATCTTAGTCAATGCATTTCGATCTTTCAAATTGGGTTTAGAACATCGCACGGAACGCTAGAACAGTTATATGTTTACGGTTGTGCCCTAGATTTCTCTAGAGGTTTTCGTATACTTCGAGATTAGATGACGAAAGTTAAGTAATTTGAAACCGCTTATTTAAAGCGAAGTAGATTTCAAAGTGATCTAGACTGGCGGTCTAATAGCTTAAGTTCACTTAATGCAACATTTAGTAGCTTAGATCTCTAGAAATTTTTAGAACCACATAACGAGTCTGCTCTGACCACAGGTCTTTACTTCTTTAATGACAATACGCTTTCCGTCCTTGATGAACTGGGAAAACACATTTTCGAAGACAGAAATAGATAAAGAATGAAAATTGTTGATAAAAAAGCGAACGTTTAAATCCAAGCTTGAATTTAGGATCTCAAATGCTTTTAAATTCAAGGACAAATTAATTGTATGCTACTTTTATACTTTATTGAGCAAAGTTGATAGAGTTCTAAGGACAAAACTTTTGTCACTATAAGTTAATTTTTTCTAATCTTCAAGTACATAAAAATCTAACATTTCTGGTGTAAAGTAATACATATATGGAAGTTAATTAGAATATTTTCAAATTACTCACACTCGATACAATTTTGATGCCATTAAAACCCGTTCCCATGAACTGGGTTATCAGCTGATTCACTGCATTGGCAAATTTAATATTTCTTAGACAAAAAACTAAGTCAATAAGAACCGTGTCGCATCACAAATGCGACACCATCATAATTTTTTTACCATCTGGCTGTGCAGCTGCCTTCGGTCTCTTTTTGTGGGATGATGGCAAACAAGGGTTGTGGTTTCCACTGCAAACGAGACCCAATCGGTGTATATGTGGTGAGGTCTTCATTCCGATTGGCTGATATCATTTGCGCAACGGATAATGTAGTAGTGCAATCGGTTGTCTCGCTCTAACTTTATCCGCATCCAAAAAGCGAAATGAAAAATGACAGATTGTTGAAAGCTGAATTTGCATTAAAGGCAGATTGTATTTTTGTAGAATGTTTGCATAATTTCGCAAAGATAATAAGTCCAAGGTCATTGGCACATCCATGAGCTGTGTAAACAAGCGTCAATTACGTCATGGATTAAAGTTGAGAAATTTATGTAAATTTGTATAAATTGTTACACTTACATGAGCTCAAGCTGATAAATGGGGAAGCAATGATGGGAATTAAAAGAGAAAGTATTATAAACTACAAACCGAAATTGATTCAAGTTAAGAACTAAGCAACTCCCCTCCTGCCTTTGTACTTTCTTTTCAATTCCATCCAGACGAAGTCCGTATACAAATGGTGCAATAGCTGAGATTTCCTCGTCTGATTTTTGTTGTTTGGACCCTGACACCAACATAATGTGACGCATAATGTGGGCATCCCTGCTGTCCAAATAGCTAGTTTTTATCTTTTTGAGGATGGTTTTAGCAACTTGTAAGATTATAGCCTTATTTGTAAGGGCCAACATTTCATTGCCAAGGGTAAGTTATCTATCAGGCTTATTTTCTTTTCGGAAAATAGCGCCCGATGTGTGGGACTTACATATGTAAGCTTACCTCCTCCCAACTCCCTGCGCCACCTCAGTTAATTATTCTTATTTGAATAGTTTACTCTTGAGCTCGCTCTTTGTAGAAAAACTTGTGCACTATATTACTAACAGTAAAAATTTAGCAAATTTCGCGATATTGTGGACTTTTTGATATTCACCCCTGTTCATAATCATCTTTTTGTGACCAATGCACCAATTTATAGTACTTATGTATCTGTAGGGTTGGGATAATACCGAAATAAAATTATATTAAAATTTAAATTAAACTAACTGGAAAATTGAGTAACTTTTGTCATTTTTTAGAACTTGCGATCTGTGCCATCCAAATTTTTACAATTTCGTGATTTTTTGACCTCTTCATTGACACCTCCTATTTAACCGTCTATTAACTCGTCTATTTAACCGTTTTTTAGGATCGGTCGATGTTTAACTTCTATTTACCTGAGTATTTAAATATCTTTACGACAATCAAAACATAAAATTTTGAAAATACGCGATTTTTTTTACAGCTCCTCCCGTCGACAAGATAATTGGATTGTATCCAATTATGTTTCGATTCTCGCCGTTTTCCTGAACCGGTTGCTTAGGTCAATTCTTTTAGACATACATTACGTATTTCGCATCTTCTGCTGTCACAGTGTGAATAGAGCAAATTGCACAACTAGAGCTCTCATATCCCTTTAAAAGTTATGTATTGGCTGTATTGAGTCTGTCTATGGGTCAGCTTTAAATCGACTCCGGACCTTTGATGTTTCCTGGGTCTTGAGGCAGAGTGGAACCATACGGAAGGTGATTCGAAATGAAGGTAACACTGAGAAATTAGAAGAATGAATAATTTTTATAAATTAATTTTTTAAAATTTCTACTTATTCTGCTGGGGCACTCGATCATTTGGACTGAACACGATTAGAACCATGCCTAAACCAGTTACGCCAAGGACCGTGTTAAAGGCGACACATCTTAAATATAACTTGTATTGAATGTGTCCCGAATTAATTTTAGGTGCTTGCTTGCTTCTATTCCTCATGTTCGAATTCCTAGCTTGTCTAATATAAAAGAGGCAACTTAAATTAGAGCATCAGAAAACAAAAGTGTTAGCAGATTTCTATATAATCATTATATGTTTGAGCTGGTAAAATCTTCTGCATCTTCTTTATGGGCCATCACAACCGTTTGACGGTCTGGGCCTCTGCGATTAACGCTCTCCAGTCGATTCTGTTCTGTACGAGCTGGCACCAGTAGGTCACACCAAGCTTGGCAATGTCTTCCCGCAAATGGTCTTCCCATCTTAGTGGTGGTCTCCCCCTCTTGCCGCCTCCATAGTCAGCCGCCTTCAAATTATACGCCTTTTATACTGGAGCTTCTTCGTCCATTCTGGCGACATGTCCTAGCCAGCGCAGCCGCTGTTGCTTTATCCAGACAGGCGTCCCCATAGAGCTCATAAAGTTCGTCATTTTTTCGAAAGCGGCTTTTAAAAGTCCATAAATCCTCCGAAGAATTTTTCATTCAAACACAACTTGGCGAACCCACGAACCCAATCGCCGCTTCATCCGCTGCTGTCATTGTCCATGCTTCTGCGCCATATTGCAGGACTGGGATTATAAGCGACTTGTAAAGGGCTATTTTTGTGTAGTCGCAGTTTTAATTTGTGGAGATTTTTTACGGTGGTGGGTACCAATCCCGACGCACTTAGCCCTATATACCCTGTTGGGAAGGGGGCGGAACGCTCACGTTAGTCAGCAGCTTTGCGGATGCATCGCTCTGCATCCAGTGGTTACCACGAGAAAGTGTGAGTCGAATTGAGACGCAGTAAACCAGGATCACTGTGGGTTCGCCAAGTTGAACCGATCCCCCCATTAGGTTCAGAAGATCTATGACTAGAAGTTCTGAACCACCACAAAAATCAACAAGAAAAATAAAGGGAAGCTAACTTCGGCTTGACCGAAGTTTATATACCCTTGCAGCATGATATATGCCTGCCAGTTGATTATATTGAATTGGTGTGCAAAAACTAAGCGCCGTGAAATAACTTCGACCTGACCGCATCGAACGCTTGCCAGCAACCAAAGAGTTGTTAGCTCTCTTGGCCTAAGGCTCGGCATGCGTTCGGCTTGTGTCAGTGTGAACACCGCTTTTTTGAAAAGGGGATTCAAGGCGTACTTTAAGTCTACTATTGCTGGGCTCTAGTATACAAATTTGTAAGATAGTATTGCATTGGCTTCTATAACTTCTTCCCGGAAACGCACTCTATTTAGATCATCTTTCATCTTTCAGGCACTATCTGCCTCATAAGTTAACAAATAACAGTGTAAATTGGTAGTTTGTCTGACACATCTAATAGAATTGATGATAAATTGGACTTTAATCATTAAGAATTTAAATTTTTGTAACAATTTAAACAGCATATATTTTTTTAACTGTACTAAACATAAATTATGTTGAATTCGCTTTCACATGCGAGGGGTTTTTCGGTTTTCTTTATATTCACACGGACTTCTATTTACAATGTCTTTAACGGGTTGTCTTCACACGGGTAGTTATCTGTCTGTCAGTCTATTACTAATTGTGTAGCCAAGTAAATTAATTTTTGTTAATTTTAAAATTTAGTACGATTTTTGCAAGCGTAACTGTTAAATCTTTTTTTCTGTCAAACATGGAAAAAATCGTTGTATTTGCCAGCTTTGGCTTTTAAAGCATACAACAACAAAATTCCAGCACCGCTACACTGCGACGTGAACGCAACATGAACGGAGTGAATTTGTAATTTCTAACGCCATGCCCGAAGTTTTTGGTAATCATCGCTCTCTCGGCTCCCTGGTAAATTTGTCCCTAATCATCAAAATACTCCCAATAAAATTTATATAACCCCCCATCCGCCTTACCAAACCATTTGTGTTGGACCAAAAAAGTAGCTTAAAATCATATTAATTACAAGAAACCAATTAGACATGGTAATTACATATTCAATTATACCAAAAACTCTCTGCCAGAAAGTCCAGTTGGCATAAGTCCGTTGGTATTTGGCGACAGTCTCCGCCTCTGTCTCGGTCTGCGTCTGTCAATGCAACAGGCAACTGATAAGTACCCTCTGTTAATTAATCATTACAGAAGTCAAGAACAAAAGCTGCACACAAACCAAAAAATGGCACAATTATCGATTTACCCAAAAAAAAAAAAATATCACAAAGAAAAGTATAAAACACCGCCGTGAGCTTTTGTGGAGCGGTGACAGTCGGCGCCGGGCAATCCATCAATTTGTGCACCACCAATTACGCCTGTTACTCGTCACGTCACGTCTCGGAGCTGGACGCACGGACTGACACGGGCAGCTGCCTTGTAATGACGACAAAATTTTGGAGTTTGGCGCCCAATTCGATTGGCGTCAGGTTTTTGGTCAATTGTAACATGGACGCCTCTTAAAGCTCAAGTACCCCATTAGAAATGCATATGTCATACTTCCGACGGCTCCGAACGGCACTAAAAAGACATTTAATAGTCGCGACTAACAAATCCCGAGTGTCATCACACAAAATGCATGGGCAAGAAAGTGGTTAAGTAATCTGAAGATAATAATTGGAATTAGCGACATAAAAATTATTAAGATAACAAAAGTCAAAACGGAAAAGCCGTAATTTATGCCTTTCACTTTGCCATATAAATTATTTATACCTGATGCCAAATCGGTTCACCCTCGGTTCCCAAGATAAGCCAATATGTGCATTTTGCATATCGAGCGACATTTGGAACTACAACAGTCTGTCAGCTTACCAATTTAAGCAACACTTCAACATTTGTAAAGGACAAGTTTACTTACAAACCTTTAGGTCAATTTACAGAGCATTAACATTAATGTTAACATATTAACATTCTGTTGATGTCTTCAATATATATTATCGGATCTTACCTTTAAAGATTTTAGATATGGGACATATTCACTTTAGCTTTAGTTTCGCTCTTACCAAAATTATGGAAGACATTTAACATTTTTTTTTAATGTTAATTAACAAAGACATATTGCCCAGAGCTTAAAACAATCTATAAATCACCTTAAACTTAAACCAGTGGCGAAACAGAATCTAATATATGCACTTAGAAAAAAAACCAAGAACTTTGTACTTGACTCAAGTACGAACGGTGTCAAAAGTACGGTAAGTACGAAAAAAACTTTATTCAAGTACAAAATACTTATTTTAAGTAGGATTTTTTCAATCCCAAAATAATTGTTTGAAGACTGTTTCGGGATATTTTAGGTACATTTCATACTTTTATACCTTTTTTGGTCATATTATTAATTTCTTGTGGTCCTAAGTACAGCCTGACTTATTCTCAAAATAAGCACAAAAAGGTTTATCATCGAAGACTAATAATTCAAAAGTCAACCTCAAACCATGTTTGAAGCAAAATAATACTTCAAAAAATAAGTACAAAATGTTCTTGGTCTAAGCCTATAAAGGTCTCTATATAATATCCAAATCCAAAGGAAATGAATTAAACAAAGACCAAGATGATTATAGAGTAGGTCGGAAATCTCTCGTTAAGGCCTGATTCCAAGACAAAATTTTATTCGGCACAATACTTCATCAATAAGACTGCTAACCAGATTTCAAACAGTCAAGGTTTCTATTCAGGAACTTCAACATAAAAATTGATTTTTATGTCATCTGGAATCAGGCCTTTACCAAAGAGTTAGAACCAGAAGGGAATTTCAAGAACAGACTCAACGTCTGTTAAGCACACTTTTTGGAGCTTGCATAGTAAGTATATTCTGTACTTAATCCCAGAAAGTTTGTACTTGAACTATGAACGATCTTTTCTTAAATTTTTAGACTAACTGTAAGTACAAAATGTACTTGATTTAAGAATGTTCGTTCTTATTTGAATAATTTTAGCAGTCGTTTTCAATTCTAGTATGTTTCATACTTAATTTAAGTACATTCAAGAAACTAACATACTGGAAATTTCAAGTAAAAAACGGCATAAATTTTATCCCGGTTGTTTTTTTCTGAGTTTAGTTTTGGTCAATTTCGGTTTACTTCTCTTAGGGCCAATCTAACACATAGCAGCTTTCTGGGAGAAGAGAAATCGGCCCTAACTCTTCAATTAAAAAGACTTATGCTGATTTCACACTTATCATATATCGGTTGTCAAAACTCTCTAAAGAGAAACTCTGATAAAACCTGTCAAATTACATCAAATAGGGCTAAATATATGACTAAAGTTGTGTTCCTTATATAAAAGCCAAAAAGTATGTGCGGATGGGGGATTCGAAACCGGGGTCCTTAGACTGCACACGATTGGCAAAACGTCCTTGATATTATCTGTATTGAATCTGCCTAAAAACATAGTCGAAAATTTCTTGAATATCGCATAAAGAGCCCACTTGTTATTCTCAAGTTCGATTTCTATGCAAGCACAATGTAAAAGGCACAACAGTAATTTTCTCAGCAGATATCAAAATAATTTGCTGTTTGAAATTAAAGTCACTCACAGCTAATTTATAGGCTTACGATAGTTCCTCTTAACAGCAAAATCTGGATTTCCGAAAAAAGCGGGTTTCAAACAAATGAAAAAGCTTAAACGGTGATTTTAAATTAATAAAGTAAGAAATCTATGACAAAATAATGAATTGTGCTGTGACATTTCAGGCAGCTAGAGCGTACGGGTCAGTGTGCGCGCGCTTATGTACAGAGTATTTACATTTCCAGTGCAAACATCTAATTGGATTGGAGCAATAATTGCTCTTATACCTACACAGAGAAAAAAATGATCGCTGTAGAATGGATATTCAAATATCCTCTTTAATATCCATTTTTTTAGATATCCATTTCACATTTTTCAGCTCCTTTGGATGAACAATAAAGATCATTAAAATATTTTTTTCTGATATATCTTTGTAAGCGAAAATAAACCGACTTTGAAAATATCCAATGGGTCCCAAAAGAGGATAGTTAACTATCCAGTCCAATTGGATACCGAAATGCTCCTGAGGATCAACAAAAACTATCCTATTTTTCTCAGTGTATATGTATCAGTAAAACCAAGCTGTAAATGGGTACTAAAGCTTGCTAAAGTAAGAATTTAAGAACCAAATAGGATAGGAAAGATTTGGTTGCTCTTCTAGTCTCTAAGATCAAGCTGCTCATTCAGACAGACGGACAGACAGTAAAGTGCATTGGCGACTGAGGAAATATCTTCTCCAGATCCTAATCCCTCTCATTCCCTCAAGGTGGGTAGGGAAAGAAAGGTTAACAAGGTTTCTCCAAAGAAATTAGAAGCAGGAAACAACTTTTGCTTTGAATAACAATCCTAATAAGGGCCTTACTGACCAGCAGCACTCCTTTGCCAGAGTGGATCTGTTGTTCAACAAGGTCATTCGCTGCTGAAACCGTAAACTGATCATCTGGAGGTATTTTTTTTTTAGTTTAAGCTTTTGTGATTTGGCGAAGAAAATAATCCCTAAATTGTGCAACAAACTGACTTTGCAAAACATAAAAAATATCCATAAACTCACGGAAACTCTGACTTATCAAATTACACAATTTCTAATAAAGTCCTCCATTTTATAATTAGGTGTCAAGAACTGCCCATTCCATAACATTCATCTAAAAAGTACATATGTACGTTACACATTCAAGGGTTGCTCCCATCGCCATGTGGAACAGTTACAGTTTTTTTTGGGATAAAACACACAGACACATCCTGTTACTATTAATTGCTGCTGTCCGAAAAATATAACAAATCACCTTTGGAGCACCCAAAAGGACGAAAACTACGTTGGACAACCAGCCAACCAAAAGGTACACGACAAAAAGTTGTGAAAATGTCAATCAAATTGTACAAAAAAATCCCACAAAACAAAAAAGTTTTCCAGACAGCCAAAGATGATGCATTGTGCGTGAAAGGTGCATAAAGATATCTGAATGTTGTATCTCTATCTTGGGCAAAGTGACAGACACCGGATAACTCGTAGGGGGCGCCTACGAATTGCATCCCACTGAGTCAGAGTCGGAGACGAAGTCAGACGACTACGACGACGACTTAAATTCCGTAGATGAGCTGTCATATGTGTAAATGACGATTGACAGCTGTCGCAGTGGTGGCATCGGAATCTGCATCCGTTCATTCTTATCTCTAGTTCTAGTCGAAGCTTCGTTACCTGCTTTGCCAATTCATTTGGGAATTGGCATAGGTGTGTGAAAACGTGCCAAAAACCACAAAAACACATGCACATAACGACAACATTTTAGTTTTCCAGTTAAAATAAGACGTCGACATCGAAATGGACATGTACATGGGCGTTACCCTAATATCAGCATGGAAGACAGGAGCGGATTTGAATGTAAATGGAAACACAGCGGGGTATCTAAAAATTAATTAAAATAAAATTATAAATAGACACGACGAGTCGCGTTTAATTGTAAAGATGGTGGACAGAGCTTAACGAACAGTTGTTAATACCTTAAGTCTTTGTGCTTTCAGGTATAGCTAAATTTTAGAAATTTCAAACAAAAACTAAATTTTCATACACCGACAAAATAGAGTAAATGAAATGTCATTTCCGTCAATTCGACATTTTTGTACCCAGCAAAACGGGGCCGAGCCAAGCTTTTGTCAATCTCTTGGCGTGTGTGCTTTAAATTTTTCGCACAAAAGTAAGGGACCTACAGTTTACGCCGAATCCGAACGGCAAAGTTTGAGTATTTGCTTTTTCATGGCTACACATAGGCCAAAAACCGAGAACATTGGACTCAAAACGAGCACAATTGTTACCAAAAAGTATGCATGAACGGCTTTTCTTATTTGCTGTACAATGTTCTCACTTCAGGAACAATTTATTGAGAACTCAAAAACTCAAATTGAGTTGACATTGTTCCATTTTTGAGAACAAGATTTGAGTTTATATTGTTCCGTTTTCAAGAACATTTTAAACTCGCCTGGAAAAAAAATTTGATTGCACTTGAACCAGGTGTGGGCGGATTCCTTACATTTGGGTGGAATAGGGAACGGGGACAAACCTTTTTTGATTGGAAGTGAAGGGAGGGAGGCAAGACTCCTTGGATATGCGTGTTGATGCTTCTTCCTCCACTCATACATTTCATAGGAATAAAAAACACCGCTTCAACGACCCACTCCACGTGGCTCAATTCAATTAAGTTTTTCAGAAAAACGCAGAAAATTTTATTTAAGCTTGACTGGGATTGGAGCCCGGTACCTTATGCACTCAACGTATGGATTCACGCGCCCATTCAGCCGTTGAATAGTTTTGCAGATGCAAGTCTAGACTCTAGAGCAGCATTGGCCCTTGGTTTCATCCCGGGGCCGAAAACATTTCGCTATTCACACGTACATTACCCGAACGCTTGCCGAAGCTGACACCGAGAGATTAAGAAAGCGTCAGTCGCTTGACAGAGTTCGAAGCGATTAGGTCGAAGCAAATTCACGGAGGTTTGTTTTTGCACACTAATAAGCACGCTGCTCTAGAGCATGGTTCCCCAAGAAGAGAGCGCTATAGCGTGACTGTGTCTCTCTCTAACACACCTTGATGTATGACTTCGGCAAGCACTCGGCAAGTAAGTTCGTGCTCCCGGGGCTATCGCTGGGGAACTCTGCCCAAGAGGGCTACTTATGCTTTGTCTCTCTCTCTCTCTCTTGTTGTTTAAAGCAAATATTATCCTACTGAGAACAACTTTACTCATTCCAAGAACATTTAGAACATTTGTTCTCAAGGATTTTGAGAACATCTTGTTCTTATTTTGAGTTGAAGGCAACTTATTTTCTGAAAAGGTTTTTTCCCTCTGTGTAGGCTGGTGCCAATAACTGATGAAGGTGACGCGATGTGTAAAAGCGACTTTCTAAAGAAAGAAAAAATCTTTTATTGTAGATGTTCCTAGGCGGGATTGAACGCACAACCTCCCGCAATGCAGTCTCACACACTAACCTCTGCACCACGCCAAACCATACCATACTACTCTCTCACAGCTAAGATGAGCTGGCCTTCGCTTTCCGTTTTTCGAGTTGATAGAGAAATGGGACTTTGAAAAGACCCCAAACTATTTAGCTGTCTCAGTTATAACTAATAGCCCATTTCCACTACAGCAAATATGTACAATATCTCTAAAGGAAAAAAAATGCACATATTTCAAACACGTGGACCTACAGCTGAACCCGCAAAGTCTATACGCAGTTGCAAAGTAACGACAAAAAAAAGTCAAAATCTTATACAAAATGTTTTTTTTTCCTCTCCTCTTTTGCTTTTTATATAAAAATTTAACATTACATCGGCTTAAGTCTTTGTTGTTACTTTCCAGAATTTGATATATGATAATTATAATTTACAAAGGTTAATTCAATAAAACCCAATTTGCAATAAGAGCTGTCTTTTATTTTTACTTTAGGAAAAATATAGCTAAGATTCATCAATGGTCTTAAATCTTGTTCGATCCCAAATTTTGCCAACCCTAAGTCTTATATGACTTGTTAAAATAATAGCTACAGCTTTTGGACTAAAACTTCAAAATTCTGTTCCACAAAACCATTTCAATGCCCTTTCACAAAGTCCGGCCCTGCCATTGGCCTCTGGGACAGGCAAAAAAGAAAAACCTTAGAACAAAATAAAAAGAACCTAAATGCAAACAGCAACTGCCAAAACCGGTAGTGACTAACCCTCGAACAGGCCACTGATAAGAGTAGACATTCGAGTACATAACAGTGTGAGTGGGACACCAGTACTGGCCACAAGCCCAGCATGTAAGTCGAAGAGAGATGACCAGTCATTCCCCTCAGCAGGGCGTGGCCTAAACAAAATAAGTTGGCTGGGTTGGTGGCTGCCAGACAGAAGGGGCCAGTAATCAGTCACGACTTGGTTAGCGCGCAGGCAACGTCGGAGTCGTCGCATTATTTGTCGGTGTCGGAAGGCAAACCAAAAATAACGAACGAAACGAGCGACGCGTTAACAAAGTGAACAAATTCGGTGCTCAAACCAAACAGAAACAAGTGTGAAACACAATTGAAAATCAAAATATGATGGACGTAAGCAGTATGTACGGCAATCATCATCCGCATCATCATCCGCATACCTACGATGGGTATGTGGTATCCAATAGTTCCACCAACTACCAGCAATATCAAGTGCAGCAGCAGCAACAACAACAACAGCAGCAGCAGCAAGTGCAACAACAGCAACAGCAGCAGCTGCAACAGCAGCAACAATATGGCTATGAGAGTACCTCCCCAGCTGGCTATTACGCGCAACATCCGCAAGCGGCACAATTGACCCCACCCCCACCACCCCACCCTCTGGGTCACCAGGGCAATCAGCAGTTACCCCAGCAGCAACTCTATCCCCATTCACATTTATTTAGTCCCAGCGCCGCAGAGTATGGCATAACCACCAGCACAGCTAATGCAAATCCGGGCACTCCACTGCATCCCACCTCGCATTCACCAGCGGACTCGTACTATGAGAGCGACTCGGTGCATTCATACTATGCCACAGCCGCAGTGGCCACAGTACCGCCGCCCACCAACAATTCTCCCATCACCGCCAGCAATGCCAATCCCCAGCCACAACAGCAGCCCCAACAGCAACCGGGAATGGATGCGCATGCAGCCATCATTAGTTCCGAGAATGGCATGATGTATACCAATCTGGATTGCTTATACTCCCCCCAAGTAGCTGCTCCAGCTGCTGCACAAAATCCCAATCATGTTTATCCCAATCAAATCGAAGAGAAATACGCGGCTGTTTTGCATGCTGGCTATGCGCCTGGACTGCTACTCGATGAACAGGATTCCATGATGCAGCAGGCAAGTCAAACACAAATGTGGCATCATCATCATCATCAGCAAATGGGTGGCTATGCCATAGATCCAAGCATTGCCATGGATACGCTGGGCATGCATGCTCATATGCATCATGGCCTTACGGCGCACAATCACCTGGTGACCCCCAACTCGCAGCAGCAACAATCACAGACAGCAACTCATCAGAACCAATCGCCGGTAGCGCAAACATCACAACATTCGGTCTCGCCCAATGGAAATGCCACTCACAATCGCCATCAACGTGGTGGGGTGATATCGCCTGGCAGCTCCACATCCTCCTCCACTGCATCCACGTCCAATGTCAACCATCAAGCCAGCGCTCAATCAAAATCGCCAAATCATACGAGTAATTTACCCACCTACAAATGGATGCAACTCAAACGGAATGTTCCAAAGCCGCAAGGTGAGTGTCGAAGAACAAAATTGATCAATACTTAAAGAGATATCCGTTTGGCACAACCTGGGATCATAATCAAGATCTTATGCACTGTCTAATGAAACTGGTTTCCCATAAAAAAGCCTTTTAAGAAAATCTCGTTGAGAATTGCAAACTAAATAGTACCAAAAAACTATGAGCAAAATCTGTAGTACGCTTTTTGAAGTATTGACATAAGCTTTTAGGCTGACGCTGCTAGAACTTTAAAGCTTTCAAAAAAGCTTTAAGACAAACCTCTTGTTTTTAACAACCAACTATTAGATATAAAGAAAAAGTTTGGTAAAACCAATTAGTATAAATATGACTATACCATTGATAGAAATTTCAATCAGCTGAAAAACTATATCTACACATACAAAATTAAAAACTCTATATTATTCTATGTAATAAGTTTGATTCGCTAAACTAAATTGAATTTGACTTATAAAAAGTATTATGAAGACTTGAAGAAGTTTTTGGGTTTAAAGCAACTTATTAAAAAAACATGATCTAAAGGCTTGAGTATTATCGTGAAGCAATCGTTCTAAATGTAAACAACTAAACAATACTGTTAGACCATGAATGTACCAACTCTTTACAATCTTCAATTTCATTATTAGTTTCCTTGATCTTACTTAAAAACTAGATCTTATAAGATCTTTAGAGCTTATTCAAAATAATATATTAAGAATAGAATTTTCATGCTCGTGCCGTGACGTATCATGTTTACTTTCCTCTCTAAAATTTTTGAGGTCCAAAATCCAGGGCTAAGTATCAACTTAGTTCTCAAAAACCCCTTTGTCAGTTCTGAGGTTCGTAAGCATGTCAAACTTACGGTTCTAAGTCCTTCGAAGGCACGTTCATCCGTTTCTTTCTATTTTGTGTGTATTTCAGCGAATCTGTTAAATTCAGGTCATTTCGACCCTTTTCACGGCTTCCAAAAGTTGTTGGTCCTTGACTCTCTTTGATAATATCGTATAGTACTATTTCTAGCATTATAATAAATTGTCCCAACTAAATCTACGATTTTCTAGAGCGTACAGCCCATTAGCCCATAAATCGTGGAATTGTTTGGGATGGTATATTGGCTAAACTGGGGTTTCTGTCCGGCCGTCTTCCCTTACTGCAGTCCAATCACTTATTGGCTTAGCTTTTATCCTACGCGTTACGGCAAATATCTTGCTAATGGGTCATTTCTTTATACCAAATCGTTTTCAACATCCGAATCGCCACCAACCCTTCCATAGAATAGAAAAAGTCTAACTTTGCAGTCCATTTTGCCCTTATGTTGCACACAATTTGCACAGCTTAATTATTTGTTCCGCTAATAGATCTACTCATCCTTATGTACAATAAACTGGATCTAGTGATTGCTTCATCAGAATTGAATATTTTACCATTCAGAGAGTTTCAAAGCAAGTGAGAATGGGGCTAAACAAAGGATTTGCCATCACTTCACAATACTGTTTCGATTACTTTTAAAGAATGACTAAAGGTGCGTGCGGTCAAGCGATTGGTCGCTTGTCCGTAATGCTTCTTTTAAATTTATACCATCGAATTTGGATAGTATATTTCCTACCGTATCAGCAATCTGACTTCATCATCATTGATCGTGTTCAGCAGAACAACTTGCTCCATAAGCAAGTATAAATTTGTAACAAACTGCCTACTAAGCTCGAGTGATGCGGCATCACAAAGTAGCCAATTTGAGGCATCATGATGCAGGAGGATGTATCAAGGAAATAGTATGCTACTTTAAAGTGATACTGCTTCCGCCAACAAGCCCATTATTTATTCATTCATTTTTTTATCCTCCAATAGGGTTCGTTTGAAAAAGTATCATTTTCTATATGCTTAAACACAGAGAATAAAAAAAGGGGTATGTATTGAGACATTGGATGATTTTGGTATTCATTTGGACTGAACAGTTATCCTTTCAATGTAAAATTGATCTAAAACTTCATCTAATGGAGCTGAAAGTCGTCAATGGATATGAAAAATGGATATTATAATATCAAAAATTTATATAATTTAACTATACATTCCAAATGGATCGTAATGTATCCTTTTTCTGTACACTGAATCACACTTAGGCAGTACCAAGATGATTAGGTGATACTTTCAGCATCCCTACAATCTTTGGTATTGAGTAAAAGCGGTTTTCATCATTGTCTAAATTTGATTGTACTCAGCCTCCTAGGGCTGACCCTTAGTATGTGTTTCGCAATCGAGCGCATATTTGGTGGTTAACTTATTGTACTCAGTGTACAGCTACTGTTTAAAATGGCAAAGAGTTAATGTTAAAAAAGCTTACAAATATGTATATTATCTTGGAATTCATAACTTTTTCGATTTCCAATTTATCGATTTCGGAAACTTCAAAAGGTCTACATAATGGCGAATACATAAAGAAAATGGTGGTAAATAAGCCATTTTCCATCCAAAATTTTATAGATTAATTAATATTAACAATAAAACTTTTTCTTTTTTCTTTAAAAAGAAAAAAAAAAATATTATATATAGTTTTTTTTGTGTTGGGTTGAATTTTTTTTTTTTTTTTTTTTTTTTAAAGATTGATAAAATTTCATTAATTTTTTTCATATATTTTTTTAATTTTTTTTTTTTTTTAATAAATTTATTAATTATTATTTCTATATTATATAAAAAAAAAATTTATATTTTTTTTTTTTAAAGGGGGGGGGGGGGGGGGGTTTATAAAAATTTAAAATAAATTTTTTTGGTGTAAAAAAAAAAAATTTTACAAAAAAAAACAAACCCTTTCCCCCTCAAATATAAGAGTTTATAAAAAAGAGAAAAAAGAGAAAAAAAGGAGAAGAGAAAAGATGTATATATATACCTTGGTTTTTTTATTTAAAAAAAAAATATATTTTTTTAGAAAAAAATTTTCTCTCCTTTTAATTCATTTTTACCTTTTCCCCCGATAACGGGTATAAAAATGCTGAAGGTTAAATTAATAGAAGAATATAGGCCTACGTTAAAAATTACTAACAAATGGGAAACGGCTTGTTCAGAAATATTATTGACTTGCAATGGCGATTACAAATGTTATCGATTGATAATTATTAACTTTTGATCGATAGAAGCATGATACAACTATATAAGGTATGGCATTCAGAGTTTATCGAGGAATGACAGCTTCTGCTAATATCGAGAGAGAGAAAGAGAATAAAACTTAAGGCAAAGCACCCTCAGAATTACAAACACATAGTATATACATGACTAAATTTTATTGTTATTCGCTTGGCACTTTTCAAATGGCAGCTGATAAAGCCAAATCGCAGCTTGGGTGCGTTGCCGATTGGAACACTCTAGCCTGATAATGGCGCTGCTTCTTCGTTAGAGATTTGTTCTGAATTTTGATTGTTTGGCCAATAACTGTTCGCTTTTAAGATCCCGTCCTGCAATGACTTGCTAGCCGGTGTCAGCCCAAAATGCGGAGCCGTAACAATATGATAGGAGAAAGACACAGCCACAAATTCGGGCTCTTTTCTTGGGGAACCCTGATTTACTTCATTGCCGGCCATGAGAGCTCTCTTTAGACCAGAGGCGGCGGTCCACAGCTCACACGAGCCGATGTTAATCGTGTTTGGAACTTATGGTTGTGTGAATCGGTGAAGATTTCATTCAAGTTAAACTACTTTGTTTGGCCGTTTTCGTTGTTTTTTGTGGGTAGATTGGGGCTATTGTTCGGCCGTTTTTCCTTCCTGTAGTCAAAACATACTACATACATATAGTCTGGAAGAAGTTCTCTGATCAGCAATAAAGCGCATTTTTCTGTCCTCTCCATTTGGCCGCCTCTACTCCAGACCTCAGGCGTCTTACTTCAGTGTTCACCGATTCACATAATCAAGAGTTCTTCTCGCGTTTCAATAAATCCAGGACTGACATCAACCGCTATGGGCCGGCACTGCTTTACATCGATATACGCAACAGTATTGACTCGAAATTTTCACAAATTATAAAAAATTCACAACCTTTTCAATCAAATGACAGCAACATAATGAAAGTTTGGAGTGGCGAAAAGAGAGCTCTATCAGAGAGCACCTTACCTTATAAAGTTGTATCATAGATAGAAGATTAGTCTATCAGGCATGTTCTTAATTCCATTACTTTTTTAAAAGTAAACCGAACCCAGTTCCACTTCTTTTTCGTTTTTGTGCTCTCAATTCTAATGAAATTGCTCTCTTTTTACTTTATGCAAACCACTGGACCAAGCGAGAATGGCACTAGATACACAAGAGAAAAACAGAATTCCAAGCGAGACGATCGATAATGGAACAGTCTGTCATTTTAACAAAAAAATCTTAAGATATCAATTAAAGACTAGAATGCAAGTTAAATTTCACCAACAATTTCTAAATTGATCACATAATTAACATGGTGGATAAGCTTTTAGACCATAACCTAAAGCTCACACATAGCTTGTGGCAAATCGTAGCGCTTTCCTTTAGATATTCGACCCTAGTACGATAAGACGATTTTAGTCCAATATTGAATAGATTAAATACCAGAAGGGATTATTTTTACTCATATCCTATTAACCTTGCATATTGTTACCATCGTCTGAAAGATCTTCTATAAACGATTCTTCAATTACCAAAAACATTTCAAACTGTTTGAAATTATTATCCAAAAACTGGGAAAACCTGTCAAACAATTAAAGAACAATTTTAGCTAATTGCCTAGCATCAGTTTTCACCTCAAGCCCAAAAAGTCAACTTAAACTATTTGCCCCATAGATCACCGCTAGTTAAATGGAATATATTAACACACGCACATATCTACATACTCGGAACGATTGAAAACAACAAAAAAAGAAAACAAAGTAAAATAAAATTCCAAATCATAAAACGATGACTTTCAAAACTGATTGACAGTCAAGATACAGACGAACGGAACGAGCAACGTCAAGAGACGTCCAACCGAGGGCATGTCACCTAAAAATAAGAATATCTCTTCAAATGCCAAAGATTTCGCTTGACTCTCATAATTTTGCTGTCTTTCCCTTTCTGCTTTGGCATATTTCTGTGCATATTTCAGATAATTTTGTCAATGCCTGTGCAGTCAGTCAGGTTGTCACTTGTCACGGGGCGGGAGAAGTTTGTATATCTTGGAATTAGCCAGCTAAGAAGGAGGCAACCCGAACACGATATTTTTATACATTTAAATATTGCAAGTCTAATTTGTGAATTTCTAATTGATCATCTCAACGAACCTGTTGCCCACTTTACAACTACTTATAATGCACTTTACCTGTTACGCCAGGCTTTGTCCACCGACTCCACTTCCAGTCTCAATCAGATATCATCTCTGAGCTCTCGCCTACCCACTTACAGTTGGCAGCGTAATCCCTCTGCTCTACACCAATAATCATACAAATATTTGCTTATTAATGCTGAAAAGTGTCATTTACATGCATCGTTTTCAATTAAACGACGCCACAGATGCTCCGCACCCAAAAGACCCAAACCCATATCCATATCCATGTCCATATCCAGACCCAGACCCAAAGATGACGCGTGTGCAAGTGGAAATGGGGATGGAGGAGACAGAAATTGAGCTGGGCGCCTTAAACGACGCTGGCAGAAGGCGACCGCAAGTCAAACAAACAATTAAAGCGTGCAGCAAAAGAAATGCAGCTCCGTCGATCTGGAAGTCAAGTTGGCTGTCAGAAAAAATGATTATTTAAATAAGAGTTCTCGTTTGAGCCTCCTCGGCAACCGAAACTGTCACGGGCTCCGATCTGAGATCGTGGATTGTGGTTCGACTTGAAGCCAGAACACTGACTGTGAGCGCACATGCTCGCCTCCATCTGTCATGTCATCCATTCTCAGAGCCCCGGAGAAACAGCATAATCAGCAATCATGGTTATAAATGGTAGCATTCGACGTATTGGCATTCACAGCAGAAGCTCGTATAAAAGAGCGCACACATACGCATTGCCTTGCGCTGCATTCAATGGAAGCTCTAATGTGTTAATCAGCATTTTTCAATAACCAGTCCACGGCGAATGGCTGTGTGAGAGCGGGCCCAGAAGTTTGATTTCTCATAGCAATTTGCTGGACAGATAAAGATTAATTGAAATTTCTAGTGGGATTTGTCAGTCACAAATATGGCCAAGAATGTAATCGAGTGACGCAAATTTATGAGTGGGCCAATGTTGAGTAAGGAAACTGGACTTGGATGGTGGGATACGTTTCAAACTCAACGAATGCCCTAGCAGCATATTTGTTTTTGTAAAACACACTTACAAGCACTCAGACAAAACCGGTTTAATTCTATATCTCACTTGAGTTTGTTGTTGTTTGGCAAATGTGTGCTTGATGGATAAAGGTGATAATTATTTCTTAAATCAAGAAAAGTTTTGATAAATTCACCGCGATCGTTCCAGGCCCGACAAGTCGCTTTATGTTCAGTCTGGGTGAGTCAAAAATCGATAATTTAGGTTGTTCATCTTTGATTGATAAATGACAGGGATAAGTCTCATCACACAAGTATAACAGCTTGTCCTTAAGGCAATTAAAATACACTTTGCTATTGAAATTTAATTTCAAAAATCCTTTCTGACTGAAAGTTTTTTCCCACACTTAAAAGTCAAAAATCGATTACGGTGCTCAATTTACTGTGTAACAAGAAACTTATAGAAAAGTGTAAGATATCCGAAAAAAATAGTTTTAAGAAGTATTCACTTAAACTTAAAAGTAAGAAAGATTTGTCCATGATATTGAATAATATCGTTATCCATGAAAAATCGATAAATCCATTGTACTTAAAGAAACTTGATCTAACTAAAGGTATTGAAAATCATCTGTATAAAGCTATTTAAACAAAAGGGTAACCATATATTCTTACACTTTCGAAGTGCCTAGAAGTTTGGAATGACATTTCCGACCTCAGAAAGTAATGATACATATTCTTGATCAAGGCGATAAGCTAAGTCGATTGACACACTGAAATTTTGCACAGTGTCTTCTGTTTCCTGTAATTTGACGCCCGGATTAAATGACCATTAGCCGAGCACCGGCATTGCCAGCATTTGCGAAAAAGTCAAGGTGGGGCAACAGTTATAAATTCTCCCTTAAATATTATTAAATATTAAACAATTAGATCAAGAAAATGAAATTGATATGAAATGATAAACAATCTTTAAAATAATGGCGAAAACCCTAAGTTATAAATGAAAAGATACATTTTTGCGGGCAAAATCCAGGTAGCTTCTTTAAGCTATTTTTTAAGGTCGATAGCCGGAAATTATTCAGTTTAGACGGTCCCAGCAATTTTAGCTATTTTGAAAAACAGATGTATGTTCTAAACTATTTGCTATGCTATAGCTATTTCAGAAATCCAAACATAAGTCAGACTGGAATTGAAGCTCTTTTGAAAGTGAATTTTTTATTTGTTAGCCATTTAGACTGATGCCAGAGATTGACAGTTCGATTCCCGTTTGGCAGTTTCAGAAAACGAACTCTTTTGCACGACCACATTAAATAAAGGTACCGAAACAACCTTTAAGTACGCTCTCTGCCTCTCTTTGGTTTAAGAGGAAAGAAAGGCACATTTTTTTTCGCTCAGGTCTGCTTCGAACCTTTTGGTATGTTTGTATGCATCGGGTGTGCAAACCAGCGTTGGCCCTCGGTTCCATCCGGGGGGCGAAAACATTTCGATATTCACACATACATGACCCGAACGCTTGCCAAAGCTGATATCTAATGGTCGATTACGTCGAAGCAAATTCACGGAGCTTTGTTTTCACGCAATAATACACTTCATTTTTGGCCCGGGCCATCGCTGGTGTAAGCCTACAGCCTAGACTCCGCTAACAATATGAATGTATGCGACAAACTATATGCGCTCTCTCGTTCTCTCTTACACTGACTCGCTCTGCTCTCTATTTCTCTGGCTCACTCTTGAGTCTGTAACCTTTTCAACTATCATTTCAACAGTTTGGTTTTCGAGAAGCACGCATTCTATGACCGAGTAACTGAATTGGGCCTGGTATGAGGCTGACTTCAGACCAATCTGTGCTGTGCGCGAGCGTAGAACACATTCAGTTGAGGAAAGCCCGAGACAGTTTTGTTTTTGAGAAAACTGAACATTGGGTAGAGAGTTACTTACGAGCTTTGGCTGATACAACCACCTATGACAAACTTTTATCAATAACACAGGCCAACAAAATGACCATCTTTGTGAGGTGCAGCCCTGTTGAGTTAAAAATATGATAAGTTTATGTTTACTGATTCCTAAACTGGTTTCGGTTTCGTTCCATCAGCTCTTGTTTCCAAGATATAGCGGAAAAACGAAAATCTTGAATTTTTGGCACTCTAGGATTTATGGAGGCCACACTAGGCATAAATGTCTGAGTTTATGAACTAATTATGATAAAGGACATATCATTGCAAATTAGAAAAATCATAGGGACCATCTAAGTCCAGCGGAAAGTGTCTAATTTGGCCTTTAAAGAGAGACATTTTTCGATTTATAGCATTTTTACCGAAATAAATCATCCCGTTTAAGGAAGCGCGTTAATTGGATTAATATTTTCGCCATCTGAGCATATAACCAAACATATGATCTAATTTTGTGATTTTTATGGCATTTAAATAAGTTTATTTGGCAAAGATATGGCGTGTTTAAGACGAAAATACATATTTAAATTTATGGGAGGAAAACTAGATTGTTACTCTAAATCTGTATAGGAACTGTAAAGGGGCTACTTGGTTCGGCATAAATTGTTATATGTTTACATTTAGATGATAAATTATATTTGGAAACAAGTAGCCTTTTCACAGTTCCTATAAAAATTTGAGTTACAAATCTAGTTTTCCTCCCATAAATTTAAATATGTAATTTCGTCTTTAAGAGGCTATAACTTTGCCAAATAAATTGATTTTATCGCCATAAAAATCACAAAACTAGATCATATGTTTGTCTATAGGCTCAGAAGGTGAAAATATTAATTCAATAACTGCGCTAGCTTTAACGGGCTATAAAAAATGCCAAAAATGCTATAAATCGAAAAATGTCTGTCTTTAGAGGCCAATTTAGACACTTTCCGCTGTACTAACATAGCGGCTATGATTTTTAAAATTTGCATTGATATGTACTTTATCGCAATTAGTTCATAAATTCAGATAATTATGCCTAGTGTGGCCTCCATAAATCCTAGAGTGCCAAAAAGTCGACTTTTTGGTTTTTCCGCGGTATCTTGGAAACAAGAGCTGATTGAACAAAACCAATGATATAGTTTTGTTCAGTGAAGTCTATATTAACATAATCTGTTAAAAATAGACGTGCACCAAAATCACTGTTGGGCTGTGTAATCGATGTGAAATTTTGATATTTAAAAACTTTCTTTGTTGAACTCAAACTATTCTGACCTGTTCTCGAATCTTTAACCGGATTTAGTAAAATATACGAATTCCAAAATACTTGGTTTATACATTTTGGCTACAGAGCAGATAAGCTAAATCGGTTTTCGGATTTAGAGCATATGCTGTATTTATCATTGATATATCAGAATTGTCACATTACGAACTTGAAATCGGCAACAGGATTAGTTGTTGATTTGTTATGAATACTTGTTAAAAACTCCTAAAATTCCCTAAACAAAACTAAACTCAACTTACAGCTTAAGAAAAAATGTTTACTTCTGTAGAACAAAAAACATCACTGAAGCATGCTCTTCTTCCTCCTTTAAAACAATATTTAAGCCTACAATTTTACATCAAAAACAGCTTTTACAGCTGGCAACTCTGTGAAACACTCAAAATCAGTAGCCGCCAAGACGTAGAAGACGCATACACATCTTTGTTGTTGCGTTGTAATTTGCAACTGGCTTAGGAGAGTGAAATAAGAGAGAGAAGGGAGAACACATATGAAGCATGGCTATCTGACACTCAGTAATGCATCTCTTAGGTGTGAATTGCCGACTGACTTTTGCTCCCGGTGGCTATGACTTGATATATAATTGTTGCTGCACTCCGTGTGCGCTAAGCGTGCGGCTATCCATATGCGCGGCATGCGCTAAGGCCTGAGCACTCTTGCTTTATTTGGTCAAAAATGTATTCTTCTGTCTGATTCATGAGTTTGCTTAAACAAATTTATTACTCGCAACGGCTATAAAAAGAAGCAAATAGAACTTGATATTTCGCGGTTCATCGATGGCATTTTGTCCCGAATTTTTGGAGAAGAGCTACTTGGCGAATTTCTTGCACTAATTTGCGGCTCAACATAATTTGTGTCCGTTTTCTTCTAATATCCCATTACAGCTGTTGTGAGTCTTTACAATTGTTTTTATTTAAGTTTTAATTAAAATTTAAGTAAATTAAACCTTATATTTTAACTAAATAAATGACATTTTTAAGAGTATAAGCCAAAAAAAACTAATATTTAAATTAAAATGCGGAAATAATATTTCTTAATCCAACAAAACATCCTACCATCAAGATAAAGAATTTATTATCAGATTTATGCTTCAAGCTTTAATGATTTTTTGTCACAAAATGTCCATCTTTGCCTCCTAGTCCTCTGGGTTTCCTCACCTCTTTAGCAACTAAACGTATTTCATAAACAGGTCCTAAATCAAGCTGCTTGGGATATTTACGTTTATGACCCTCTTTTTTATGGCTACTCATAATTGAGTACCTTGTTTATGGTATAACAATTTAATTAAAAGTTCTCTTCGTGTTTTATTGTTTTTTAAACGATCAACCACTTTGTCGCAGCATTTCCCCTCCACCAAAGCTATTGTATTTTTTTTGTGGAAAACACGCAAGGCCAAAAATATGAAATATGAAAAGAGCTCGCAGTATTAACATAAATGTGAGTAAATGGGGAAAAGACTGCAGAAGGTGTTAGCTTTATGGGCCAGTGGAGGAGAGGGTTTACCCTCAACATTTATTTGATGTGATGTTTTGATATTCCTTGACACCAACACGCAAAGGCGAGCGCCGAATGTGCCACAATGAAACTGAAATGAATTAATTACTTGCATTTCAAAACAAAACAAAATACAGAAAGCAAAGGAAAAGGGCAGACTATTTAAACGAAATGATATTGTGGATAGAAAAGTGACCACCAGGAATTTGAGATAAGATCAAACGCTTGGCCAAACCGAAAAAACCGAACCGAACCCAGTCTGAGGCCGAGACCCGAACCCGCCCGCCTGTCTGTCACCGTCATCGTCAGACCCAACAGCCAAAAAAAATGAAAAAAATGTGCGGCATGTGTCGTGACAAATTTGGTTCGCTCGCGCGCGCTGAGTTAACATTTTTGAAAGCGTGTTATTAAATTTCTTTTTTTTTTTTTTTTTTTTGGGGACCCAAAGGGGTCAACTAGAGAGGCGATGTACACGTGACACGATTTATGTTTCAAAATAGTCCTCTGTTAGACTTGTGGACAACATTTTGACTTTTCTCTCACCTAATCGCTCCTAAAAGCTCCCATGATGCAGATTCGGAAACATTTTTCTATTTATTGACGGTTTTTTTGTTCATGGCGTGTAATAATTAATTCAGGTACCATCAACGTTGCCGTCCCTTTTTAAAAGTTCTTTAAGATCCAAGGTACAAGTAATTTCTAGTCTTTGTTCTTAAACTTCCAAAAATTAAGTACAGTTTGTGAATTGGAGTAATAATCTAGGCTACAAACTTCTGAAACTTAGAAAAATGTTCGGTTTGGGTCTTTAAGCCCGCTGAAAAGTCCAAGTTGCGGTTTGCGGTCCGGTTTCAAAGAATTAGGTTCGAAGCTTAGTTCATGTATTCTTAGAGATTTTGTTAAGAAATCGTCCTGATTACAATAATTATACGGAGTTTTTTGGCATCTAACAACTTGAGTTTTGGTTTACGTTCTATCCGAAGTCGTAATCGTGGGTGACGCAGAAATCACTAGAGATTTTTTTAATTTATGGATTTGTCGAATAATAATAAAGATCAGATAAAGTATACTTAAATATGACCAAGAGAAAGCCAAATCGTTGTAGCTACACCATGTTAACGATTTAGTTTAAATTCAGTTTATTGTTGACTGCAGGTTGCCGGTAAAAATGAGTGTAACACAAAGTGGTTTAGAGATGTCAGATATATAAAATGACAGGGGGAATCGAGCATCGATAGTTGTTAGTGATGTGTGAACTAGTTAGATGAACTGGATTTGTGATTGTTGCTGAATGAACTGGGACTGAAAACGCCACATGGCCACAGTAGTGGCGCCATCTATTGGTCAGTTTTGAAAATCCCTTAACCATCATTGTTCAAAACAAGTAGTGGCGCCAACTATTTTGAGTACTAAGCTTAAAAGAACATATTCAAATAAGATAAAAATTTATTTTGGCACAATATCTCACATGAATACAATCTTTGCTCAGTTTTGAAGTCTGATTGATTTGGAATAGGTGTTATATTTATATTTTAATTTTAATATATTTTTAATCTCATCTGAGTATATGCCTTATTGAGCAAAACCATGGTATAATTAACAAGATAGAGCCGTAAGAAATTCCCCATGCGAGAGAGGCAACAGTTGATATGATCATATGAGTGCATATTGACAACCTCTTTTAACAGGTACCCCAAAAAGCGGCAGCCGATTTCAATGACTTCACCTTGTATAGTTCCACCATGAGCAAATCAAAAAACTTAGCTGGGCAGCACTTCAATCATGTCCGATTCTGGTTCGAGAAACAATTATGTCTCGTTTTTTATATTAAAAGACAAAAGTTTCTGGTTTATGCCAAACTGCAGACTAGTCAAAATAGTCACAGCTATGATGCTGTCAAAAAATCTCAAGTTTTTGACAATTGGCTGTCCTTATTTGAGGATCTTGATATACCCATAGACCTCCAATGCATCGGATCATGGGAAAGATTTGTTGTAGTGGTGTTGGAAAAAGCTGTAAGCAGAGAAAGAGGATCCTTTCTAAGCCAAGTCAGGCAAAGTGTGGTACGAAACACCTCCAAGAAAGTGGAGCTCAATCTGGAAACGCAGAACTATTTTCATGACCGGTGTTGGAAGCTGCCGAGCTTTTTCGACAACTTTGATAAAGTGAAAAAGTCAAAATAAATCCTCTTTATCTATAAACATTTAATTCCAAATCAATAAGGCGTGGCCGTGGTTAAATTAACAATATATAATATAAATGTTTGTTCGCGCAGATGCTGCTGCCCTCGATGGCTCTCAGATTACAACTGAGATAGCAAAAAAGGTTTAAGGCAAGAAACAAGAATCTATGTAAATATAAGAGTTTGTGTTACAGTTTGTTTACAATGACAGTTAAAATAAAAATAGAAATTTCGCGAGGGCAGAAACAAAAGTTATTCAGGCTACTTAAGTATTATTAGCTGCTGCGCTGAACATACTCCCCCCCGTTGAAAGTACAGGGCTTTCAACAGAATCTTCGACGGGAAGGACGCACAGCTTATTGACGGCCCGTCTGATAGTTCCAGTATTTGTGCGTAGGTCTGCAACTCTGATGACACCGTCAGCTCCAGAAATGGTTTTTATGACCCGTGCTAGTGGCCATTTTAAAGGCGGCAAGTTCTCGTCCTTAACACACACCATGTCGTTCACCCGGATTGCGCGTTGAGGAGTGCGCCACTTGGCGCGCTGTTGGAGAAGTGTTAGGTACTCTTCACTCCAGCGCTTCCAGAAGAGCTGTTGAACCAAGGTGGCGCGTTGCCAGCGATCGAGTCGGTTGAAGTTGATTGGCGCCAAATCAGGTTCAGGAAAGGCCATAAGTGGGCGACCAATAAGAAAGTGACCCGGTGTAAGGACTCCAAGATCTTCGGGGTTTTCTGAAAGGGATACAAGAGGACGAGAATTGATTATGGCCTGAATTTGGCAAACCAAGGTTCGCAGCTCATCAAAGCCAAGAAGAGACGATGCCATCGACCGATACAAGTGTTGTTTAGCCATCTTCACCGCTGCCTCCCATAATCCGCCGAAATGGGGTGATCGTGGAGGGATAAATCGCCAATCAAATCCATGGTTGAGGCAGTGAGAATGAACTTCATCCCGGTGCTTTTCGCTCAGAAATAAGAGCCGCAGGTCATCTAGCTCGTTCTTTGCGCCAACAAAATTGGTTGCATTGTCCGACCAAATGCATCTTGGTATGCCTCTAGTAGCTACAAATCGCTTGAGAGCGCTTAGAAAGGCAGCAGTAGAAAGATCCTTTACCAGTTCCATCCAAACGGCTTTGGTGGCGAAACATATAAAAACGCTGATGTAGCATTTTTGCGGCGCCTTGTTGCGCACCTCTGACTTGTAGTAAAAGGGGCCACAATAATCAACGCCTGTGACGGTGAAAGCCTGCGAGTCTTGGATACGCTCCTTGGGCAGGTCAGCCATGATGTGTTCAATGAGACGAGGTCGCGATCTGCAGCATATGATACACTTGCGCAGTGCTCGTGCAACGGTTTTCATGCCCCCAATGGGCCAGAACTGCAAACGAATAGCGCCTAGAAGTGACTGTGGACCGGCATGGTGGTGCTTGCGATGCAGATGCGTGATGATAGCGAACGTCAATGGGTGATCCTTTGGCAAAATGATAGGGTGGCGAGCGTCAAAGCCAAGGGTTGAGTGACGTAGCCGACCACCAACACGTATCAAGCCAAACTCATCCAAAAATGGTGAAAGGGAAGCCAAATTGCTTGAAGAGTCAACGCATCTTCTCTTTTCCAATGAATTGTACTCAGGATACAATTGAGCTCTTTGAATGATCCGAATCAGCAGGTGAAGTCCTCCTCGAATATTCTCAGATGTAAGCTGAGGTGTCTTAATCTTGTTAATAAATTTGTGCACATACCCAAAAATGCGCTGCATCATGCCGAATGAGTTTATGTATTTAAAATACAACGATATGTCGACCCGATCTGATGACAGCATAACCTTGTGGCGAATCTCCGGAGGTTTGCTTTCAGGCAGGCAATGTTCTGGCCATCCGCATCTTGGCTGTTGCAAAAACGATGGCCCATTCATCCAAAGTTTTGAGTGCAATAACTCCTTCGGTGCAGCACCCTTCGACAGTATGTCGGCCGGATTCATAGCTGTTGGAACGTAATGCCATTCCATACCCTCGGTCAGCTGTTGTATGGCACAGATCCTATTTGCCACAAATATGTTGAATTTGGATGGTTCCTCCTGCAACCAAGAAAGGACAACGGATGAGTCTGACCAGCAATGAAACTCACAGTCAAACGGCTCCATTTTTGAGATTTCGGCCACCAAGTGAGCGAGCAGAGCGGCAGCACAAAGCTCAAGCTTAGGTACTGTAAGGGTTTTTAGAGGGGCAACGCGAGCCTTTGAACAAAGAAGGTGCACCTGAACTCCATTTTCCGCCAGCGATCGAACATAAATACATGCTCCGTAGGCCTCCAGACTGGCATCACAAAACGCATGTATCTCGAAGCTACCTTTGGACTGTAGCACGTAGCGAGGAAATGTTGCGTGCTCTACATTTGCGAAGTCTTTGCAAAAACCAGTCCAAGACGCTTCCAAAGACTGAGGCAAGCTTTCATCCCATTGCAACTTGTCCCTCCACATGCGTTGCAAGATAATTTTCGCTCTGGTCAAGGTCGGTCCGATCAGCCCTAGTGGATCATAGCATCGTGCAATAGTGGCCAATACAGAACGCTTAGTGTGCTTGCCAGAGCCTATCTGTGGAGCAAAAGTGAGAAAAAACATGTCGTTATGCGGCGCCCAGGCCAAACCAAGCGCCTTGGTCACATCGCTGCCGTCATCAAATTTAAGGAAGCTTTCCTTGTCCTTTTCTGGGACATCCTGAAGAGCATCCGGTGAGTTGGAGCACCACTTTCTCAACCGAAAGTTGCCCCGAGCAAGAAGCTGAGTTGTTTGATGCATGATGTCACGAACTTCTTCGGTGGAACTGCCTCCAGATATCATATCGTCAACGTAAAAGTTTTTTAAGACGACTTGCGAGCCCAACGGGTACGATGAGGACTCATCCATGGCTAGTTGATGCATTGCGCGTATGGCAAGAAACGCAGCAGGCTTTGTCCCGTAGGTGACCGTGTCCAACTTGTAAATTTGAATGTCTTCATCAGGAGAGTCTCGCCACAAGATACATTGAAGCATGTTATCAGGAGCAGTGACCCGAATGCATCTGTACATTTTACAGATGTCACCTGTAAGAGCAATGGGAAAAGTACGAAAGCGAATCAGTATATTGAAAAGATTGGCCTGAATTGTGGGTCCTGCCATAAGAAGCTCATTTAATGAGAGCCCAGACGTTGTTGCTGCAGAGCCGTCGAATACAACTCTCAGACTTGTTGTAGTACTGTCTTCTTTGATTACGCAATGGTGCGGCAGGAAATATTTGCATTTGTGGACTTCTGCTTTAGGTACGATGGACATGTGTTTAAGGGTCAGATATTCCTTGATAAATGCTGAGTATTTCTCCTTGAGATTCAGGTTGCGATTGAGTTTGCGCTCTAAGTTTTCAAAACGATGCTTGGCCTGTAGGTAGGAATCTCCGAGAGACTCTAATCCTCGCTTCATTGGCAGGCGAACAGAATATTCCCCAGAGGGCAATCGAGTGTAGTGCCTTTTGAAATGCTCCTCACATTGAAGCTCTTCCGTTGTAGCTCTAGATATTGGCTCAAAGGCATGCTCCACTTCCCAAAAGCGACGCACCAAATCATCCAGCCGAGTGCTGGTATTGGTGCCATCCGATGACCTTTGGCTAACGACAAAAGACGAGAGTTTTTGGGTTCGATGACCGCCACCAGAGAGGATCCAACCAAGTTGGGTCTTTTGCAGCAATGGTAGTCCAGGGGCCAGCTGAATCTGCCCCACGCACAGCAACTCGAAAAACAGACCTGCTCCGATGAGCAAGTCTATCCGTTGTGGCACAGAAAACGAGGGATCGGCCAACTGAATATTTGAGGGAATATTCCAATTGTTAGTGCTCACTGACATGCCTGGCTGATTGTCGGTAATCGTTTGCGCAATTATGGCAGTGAGGCTGGTAGTGAAATCTGAAGTCCGCGACTTCAGCACGAGGTTGACTGAGTATCCTTCAGTTGAGAAGTTGGTATCTCCAATACCTGAGACTGCAGCCTGCGATTTGGTTTTGCGAAGTTGAAGTTGGTTTGCAAATCGAGTTGTAATGAAGTGAATTTGAGAGCCCGAGTCCAAAAGTGCGCGGCAAGGTACGAGTGTGCCAGAACGGTTCTTTATAAGGACAACAGCAGTAGCTAACAGCACAACATCAGACGAAGTGTGAGATATAAAGGCTTGGGGCAAGGCTGGCGACATAGCGATCATGGCCGTAGATTGCGTTGTGGTTGATTGGGAAGAATCTTGAGTAGGGGGACGATTGTAATGCAAAAGAGTGTGATGATTTGATTTGCAGGTACGACAGGGACCAGATTTGCAATCTCTCATTTGATGGCCTTTTTTCAAGCAGTTGAGGCACAATGAAAGCCTCTTAGCCTCTTTATGACGAGCGATTGGTGACAAATTTTCGAATCGTTTGCAATGATATATCTGATGATCCGTGCCGTCACAAATAACGCACGTACTTGGCGAAGCATTTGCCGCCACAAACGACTTTCTCTGATGCGTACTCACAATTTTTCCAGACTTTCCCACCTGACCGTCCTGCTCTTGAGTGGCGTGCTGCACATTCTCAAGCGTTCGGCATCGCTTCTCCAAGAAGGTTGATAATTTGTCCCAGGATGGCAGCTCGTTGCTCGGAGAACTTTCCTCCCATTTGGCCTGGGTATTTTTGTCCAGCTTCTGGAGCAAAGTTTGTACAAGAATGCAGTCGGCCACTTCTTCCTTGTTGGCAATCGATTCCAATGCCCGCAGGTGCGCAGTAACCTTATCCGTCAGCTCTCGCAGCTTGCCCACAGACGCGTCTGCCTTGCCCAGCCCAAATATCTCTCTGATGTGTGCCTGTAAAATGAGACGCTTATTATCAAATCGCTTTTGAAGAATATTAATTGCAATTGCGTAGTTAGCCTGATTAATTTCCAAAGAGCTGATTGTGTCCAGTGCAGCGCCAGTTAAACAGGATCGCAGATGTTGCAGCTTTTCGATAGGAGTGATCTCTGCCTCCTTGCCAATTATAGAATTGAACATAGCGTAGAAACTGGCCCACTCTGTATATGCCCCATCGAATTTAGGCAACTCCAGCTGAGGCAAGCGGGATCGATTTGCCATAACCACTACTGATTGGGACTCGCTTGCATTCATTCTGAAGGTTGAACAATGTTGAGGCGGTTCACGTTTACTAAGCTCGCGCTGGAGAGTAGCTCTCAACCTTAACAATTCGAAGTCAAACTTGCCGGGCATATCACTAGATATGGAATCGAAATTTAGCTCCTCCAGGCCTGCATGCGCCTTGACAAAATTACACTCCAGCTTATTTAATGATTCCAGCATCCCAGTTAGAACATATTCATCCATGCCTTTAAGCCTCTGGTCATCCATCTCTACACAAATGGCTTTGAGCCGGTCAAATATAGCACTTGTTTTTTGCTGTAGAAAGGCAATACGGTCAACAGGTGTGCGTTCTCCGGATGCAGCAGCTGAGCTATACGAGTCATTAGGAGTAGTATTGTTTGCTGAAGCATTATTGGGAGTATTCTCGTCCACCATTTCGATGATTATTTGGCAAATAAAATCGATGCAAAATAATGTTGCCGCGAGCGCGTGTGTTCAGCCAGACGAAAAATGTGTAACTAATTTTGACTGCAGCCGCAAACACAACGAGAAACGCGATCACCGTTAGGATCGAAGCAATGCGAATGACCGTTTTATGTATTTCGAGACGTTGCTATGCGCTGTCCAAAGCAAAGGACGAAAGCAAAGACGAAAAAACTGTAACAGTTTCTCACACAAGCACACGTACGCAGTTTTTGTGTGTGTGTGAACTTTTTTCTCCACTGCTTTGAAACCGTAATTATTGCATGCGCACAGCGTGGGCAATTCGAAAGTTAAATTAATAATTTTTGTTAATTGTTTATGCACAATATTATTAAACCACGGCGATCACGTCGGGGTCACCAAAATGTTGGAAGCTGCCGAGCTTTTTCGACAACTTTGATAAAGTGAAAAAGTCAAAATAAATCCTCTTTATCTATAAACATTTAATTCCAAATCAATAAGGCGTGGCCGTGGTTAAATTAACAATATGTAATATAAATGTTTGTTCGCGCAGATGCTGCTGCCCTCGATGGCTCTCAGATTACAACTGAGATACCAAAAAAGGTTTAAGGCAAGAAACAAGAATCTATGTAAATATAAGAGTTTGTGTTACAGCTTGTTTACAATGACAGTTAAAATAAAAATAGAAATTTCGCGAGGGCAGAAACAAAAGTTATTCAGGCTACTTAAGTATTATTAGCTGCTGCGCTGAACAATAGATCCTTCGAAACGGATATTCACTGTTTCACTGATCGATACCAACATTTTTTTGAACTGTTACATTAACATAATCGTAGATCTAAGAGTGGAAAAAATCTCTGCCTCCCTTAAAGAAATGTTGTATATTCTGTCCCCAACTCTCTTGAACCAAAACAAATGTATATTGAACCGAAATGCTAACGCTTATCATTCATGTTATGGTTTAATTTTTTTGGGTTATAGAAAAAAAGAATCTAAACTTCAGTGTTTGAATTTATATGTTAATAGGCTTTCCACACTGAGCACATCTAACCACGGTTGCCACACTTGGTGTTTTTGCACCAAAACTGGTGTTTTTTTATCCTGTTGGTGCACTGGCACTTTTTTTTGGAAATGGCTCGTTTTGGCTCTTTTTTCTTATATAAGCGAAAAAGGTGAAACATTATTCGATTCCTAAATTAGATCCTGGATATTTTTCGCTGTCAACACTTATTGATAGTTTTAAATATCTTAAATATATTTTTATAGTATGAAAGCACATATTACATGTATACATATTTTTTACGGAATATGAAACTTAGTAGATTTAATGTTAGCGACTTAAATTCTTATTTTTGGCGCGATGACAAAATTTTTGTTGGTCTCAATGCCCAACAATACATATATGGATAGCCAGTGTATAGTGAAATGCACAACTTTAAAAGTAAAGGAAACGGTACGCGAGTTTTACTAGCCCACTGCACCACGAAGCGAACGTCAAGCAAGAGTATCGTAAAACTATCACACTCGAGCTTAAAGGTGATACGAGAGGTGAAAGTTTAGTCAAATTATCGCATTCAAGCTTAAATATGATATGTGAACAGGGAGAAAAATGATTTTGACAGAAACTAACAATATTCGGTCCTTTTTTGTATGCTCCGTTATTCTTACGTTTTCTTCGCCTGTCTTGCGTTCTTTGCACTTATAGTTATCAATAACGAAAAAGGCTTGCAATCGATTGGTGAAGTAAGTCGCAAAAGTTATCGTAGGAGGCTCACAAAAACTATCGAAAAAGGCTCGCAAACGAATCTTTTGCGGGCTATCGAGAACGAAACTTTCTCTGCCACAAACTGAGCGACGGGTGATTACTTTGCGGATCGTTTGTGAGTGTTATCTCGATAGTTTTGCACATTGATGTTTCGCGTAAGTATCGTTAGAGATATTATTTACGAGCTTTTGGTGCAGTGGGAGGTTTCGCTTGTGAAAGAAATGCAGCGGTTTGATTTAAGATGAGACGGTATTAAATCTCTCATTATGATTGCATCAGCCAACGTAATTTGGGCAAAGAAACTGAAATAATGCCACTAAGTAAAAACTTGAAGAATTTGTGTTAATCGGATCCTTTTGAAATTATTTCCAATGGGACGTGTTAAAGTTGACAGAAGCTAAGTTACAAAAAGAAAAGGAGATTTCTTTATTTTGGGAAGAAGTGGCAAAAGTAAAAAATGGGACTAATATTGAAATCTTTAAGGAATTAGTTGGATATATAAGAAATATATTTTCTATTCCACACAGCATCGATTCGGCGGAGGGTAATATTTTTACCATAAGATTGATAACAACCAAATTGAGAAACAGACTTGAATTTTATTCAGTATGAAGCTCTGTAAGAATACATATTCAGATTATGTGTGGTCTAAAACTTAAAAAACAAGGCTAACTTCGTCCGTGCCGAAGTTTTTATACACTTGAAATCGCTTGTCTCAACGGTTAGCGACTTCCATAAACTGCGTAGATCAGCTTAAAAACATGTGATATTACCCATGACCGTGATTGAGAGCGGTAATATTGAGAAAAACCAGTTTTTCTTATTAAAAATCCATTTTTCGACCGATCATTTGTATGGCAGCTACAAGAAGTAGCCATCCGATCCGGTCGGTTCCGACATATTAGCTGCGTGCAGACAAAAGAAGACTCTGTGCAAAATTTCAGCTCGCTAGCTTCAAAACTGAGGGACTAGTTCGCGTAGAAACAGACAGACGGACAGACGGACAGACGGACTTGAACGGACGGACATCAACTTCTTTAATTTTATTTTCAATCGACATTCAGCTTTCGTCACGCTGATCAAGAATTTATATAAAACTTTCATGTGGTCCATTGGAGATGATTCCTATGTATATGCGTTTTTTTGCAAACTTCTGGGCAGGAAATGCCCATATTCACACTTTTTCTAAGGTGTATAAAAATGACTTTCAAATATAGAAAATGATGATAAATACAAACAAGTAAGAGTGTTTCGGTCGAGTGCCCCGGCAGCAAAATACCCTGTACCAAGTACTGTGGTTCCTTTATGTTTTAATTTCTTTTATTTTAAAATTTAATTGAAAAAATGGGGTGGCGCACTTGCATATCTTCAGTGTATTTGCTCGGACACCTACTTACATGCCAAAAATTGTGGCTCTATATATTTCAGTCTCTGAGATCGACGCTACCATGCAGACAGGCTAAATCGTCTCGGCTGTTGATGCTGATCAAGAATGTATATACTTAATGGGGTCGGAGGTGCTTCTTTCTGGCAGTTACGTACATTTTACAACTTTATGATCCTCTTTTACTTATTTTTAATGAGTTCAGGGTATAAAAAAATTGATTGTTTTCACTTGTACTTTTAAGAATTTTCAAGAAATGGAATTAAAGGAGATATTTTATATTCAATGAAATGAATATATAACACGAATAAGTGAAGTAATTTGTTTTGGAAATAAGAATCAATATTGACTGTCTTGGTTATTTTAAATGTTAACAAGTTTATTAAAAGGTACAAGAAAATTTTTTAATTTTTATTTGTATGTTTAGGAACACTTAAGAAATGAAATGGATGTGCGATTTTACGTCATTGACAAAGAGATATATTGAAATTATAACATGAATAAGGATGAAAAAATTTTTGGCTCTTTTTTTATGAAAATGGTTCTTTTTTTAAATTTTTTTGGTGCATTATTTTATACTTAAGTGGCAACCGTGCATCTAACATCTAACATCCAACATCCTGAGTCATAAATTTTTCCCACGGCGGAATTTGCTATCTTTGTAGCATTTACCTATTAGACATCGACCCACTTAACTTTTTCTACAAAACAAAAGTTTTAAAATGTTGGCCTGGCAAATGGTTATTAAGCATTTAAACTCAGGATGTTGGATGTTAGATGTTAGATGTGCTCAGTGTAAAAAGCCTATAAGGCGCTCAAATATGCCCGGCTACTTGATTAGATGGCATAAGTTGAGCGATTTGAAAACGCCTGTTCAAAGCCAAGTATATTTGATGCGTACGGTTTTCGGTCTCATTCTTGGCACTTGGGAAATAAAGTAGTCCCAATTTAGTTCGAAGTGCAATCTGTTATACCAAAATCTCTAAAAATTTCCAGGACACCTCTTATAGTGATAATACTTCTTTAGTGCGCAGTTTGGATTAGAAGCTGAACTTAGCGGGTTACTTGAATCGTTTACATTCTTTATAAGTCATAAGTTTCTCAAGTATCACGCTTATCACTTAACACTCACGCTGTCATCTCTAGGGCTAAATGCCAAATCAAAGAACTTCAACCTTCTCTTCTTGTTATATTCATATCATTTAATCGATTTGTTTGCTGATAAGCTTCCCCCTCCAAACCAAGAAAAAAAAAGGTACTTACATTAATTACCCCCTCCCTAAGGGAACTTCTGAGCTGGACTTGTCACTGTGTCCAGTCTGGCGTCTAAACACACCTCAAATGTCAGTTTCCATAAAGTTTTCGACATGAGAAGCACATTAACAGAAATCAGCTTCAAAAAGACCAAAAATTCATTTCAAATGTCTCTAAGGTCAACCACCAAACCGAGGAAGGATATGAGGGGTGTGCTTGCTATCTCGCTCTCCCTCTCTCTCTCTTTATGTGTGTGATGTAATATTACCCAAATCTACTCGTCACTTTGTGGACTGTTTGCCTTTTTTTCTGGACATTTTGTGTAAACAGTGCGCCAAAATTGAGGATACGGATATCTTATCTCTTGTTTGCATTCGCCTAAGGTTCCCAGTTCCATTTCTTGACTGACATGCTCACTCAGTTCAGTGGCTGCCTTAATACTTTCCAAGTGTATAATTTAGTAAATTGTATAAGAGTATCAAGTTACATGCCAGCCACACTAAGTACACTACTCGTGGCTCAATATCTTTTCAGCAAGAAATGCTCCAAGCATGGTCGGGGATTGTCATTGATAAGGCAGGTCTGAAATAGCTGACAATATTTATCATAATTAGGGAAATTCCAATCCAGATCATATCATAGCTGCAAATGGAATTTGGATGTAAATGACAAAATACTTTTCGTCATAACAAACAGTAGTCGTGTAATGTTTTTTTCTCACTCTCGGATTATTCGCGGTCTTGAATAGACAATATACAAAACCCACAGAAACTGGTTCGGCCAGTCCAAAAACTCTCCAGCGGCGCTCTTTGAATTTGAAACTCTCCATAAGGCACACGCATTTAGCAATTGATCTGCGAATCAAAGAGACCGCCTCCGTACGGTGGGTGAGTGTGTGCGTGCCTGAAGGTGATTTCATTCCCAAGTTCCTACCGAACAGCAGCAAACGGTTTCAGCAGATAAAACATTAAACGAAAGCTGTCAATTTGAAGTTTCTTTGTTTGGACTTTTATCATTGTGCCTAACCATTTATTTGATTTCTGTTTCTGTTTTCCCCTTCTGCGATATCAAGCTCTCTGGTCTCTGGCGGTGTGGCGAGATAACAACAATGGTCACTGCAGAGCTTTAAAGTGGACAATTTAGTGACCAGCTGGTATTAGCCATGAAATGTTTGAACTTCAACTTGTATTGATTTATGTATGAATTTTGATTGAGCTACAGTTGTTGAACTATTTTTTGGAAAGAGTGTTCGTTTTTGGGAAGGCAAAGTATTAAGGTCTTAACTAAATGATGGCATGGGAAAGCTTAGCGAATTTGATGGAAGTGAAATGAATGACTGTGTGTTGGCTATCTATAAACTACTGAACAGATTCTTATGCAATTCAAACTGAGCGTTACTATCAGTCCCGGTAACTATATCTCTAAGACAAAAACGTGTTAAAGAGTGTTGTATATTTTAATTAATCGAGTATATATAGCTCTTGGCCGTACTCTAACTTCCTGAATTAAAAATGACTGCCTTTAATTTATTATGGAAATAAGTTCAAAAAGTGTTAAATCAAGCATTTTTGGTTCTTACAGTTCTTTAAAAAATAAACCTAAGTCACTCACAAAATTTCTAGTGATTTGACAAAAAATGCAAATTATATGAACCAGAGACTAGAACCGTAACCTAAACCGTAACCCTTAACCGCTAAAAACCCTTTTAGGTTCTTCTCAACTAGTAGAAATTTTGATAAACGTTAAACTGTGCCGGACTAATGTAGAGGATAGCAAATAGTGATTGTATTAGTGAACAAGGTTCGCATTTGCACTAATAAACAACCATAAGTGACTTCGGCCCCTGGTAGCTATGGCTGGCCGGCTCCAGTCTAGACCAGGGCAATCCAAATGGAGAGGACAGAAAAATATGCCCTTTTCAGTAATGCATGGCCGGCGCTGACGTAAATTTAATTGACGTATGAACAATGAACAGCAGCACTGTTGCTGACGTCCACAAAGAAAAGAGAGCGAACGAAAAAGAGTGAGTGCAGCTAACCAAAATCTTTACCCTCCTCATCTTTCCTTATACATATGTGATATTACACTGGAAGCTGGCTATTATAGCCGATCCAAAAATGTACGTCTTCAACTCAAACTGGGCATCAGCTAATTCTGATTTTTTCAGTTACCTAAGATTTGGGACAATATTAGCGATATTATTACAGTTTAAGCAATAGAAAAAGTTGCATCAACAAGAATGCAGGGCGAACTGTCAGTCTTTAACTAACTTGTATTCTCTCAGGATTCAATGTTAATTTGAAATCAAAAGCAACAACTCAGCATTGACCAAACTTTAATCTCACGATGCTTACCTATGTGCAATATTTCTTGATCCGAGATTCAAAACCAAGTTTGATGGATCAGTTGTAATTAACAACAATCAAACAGCTTCATTAAAAATATTTTTCTAAAACAAAAAATATGGCTTGGCAAGGTAGACACATTGGAATGGTGGGAAAAAATTAAACAATATTTCCAGATCTTTTTTAAATATTAATAGTTCTTCTCAGCAGTTTTTCTAGTTTTCCACACAAATAAGTGTTAAGCGTTTGTTTTCAGGAGTAAAATTTTTAATAAATCCCCGCTTTGTCGGCATGATTTGTCAAAGAACAGAACAGTACAGTTCGTTTCATTTTTAATCTCTGATTTGACCACGACATTATTCTTAAAATTTCCAACTGGCTCTAACACTTCGAAGAAGAAATTAGCATAGAGACTTATTTTGAAACAGCTCTCTATTTCAAGTCATGTTAAGTACAAAATGGCATATAGAACAGTGTTACCCAGCCGTCCAACGAGTCGGCACTACAATAAGAGAAAACTGAAAAGAATAATTTGGGGACGAACGCTCTGAAAAATAATTTATTCGTTCTTAATTTTTCAATTGAACGGTAGAATCAAAACTACCAAAGCCAACGAGTATCTGCTCGGTAGGCGACATTGAGAGGTCCGTGGAGACGCTCACAGCCAACCTAACCGAAGCATACAAAACCTCCTGCAAACTCACAGTTAGCAAAAGGAGAACAGACCCCCCTGGTGGACCCCAGCGCTGAAAGAGCAGAGGAATGACGTGCAAGAATGCTTCAAACTCGCCAAACAAGCGGATGAGCAAATAATCTGGGAGGGAATACAAAGATTAGACTTCGCGTCTTCAAAAAGAAGTACGGAAGGCAAAACAGAACTCTTGGAGAAACTTCTGCTCCAGCATAGAGAAGGTCTCCGAAACAGCTAGACTCAGGAAACTGCTTTCAAAGCAGCCACCCATGCAGAGTCAGCTAAAAACGAACGACGGACACTGGACAGAAAGCAGCAGGGAAGCGACATGTGCTCTACCTGATGCGCACTTTCCAGGCTGCACTCCAGTCACTGAGGCAGATACGCCTCGAAGACCCACACACGCAACAAGTCAGCATCCCAGACAATATCATCACTCCAGAAAAGATCCGATGGGCGATCGACTCGTTCGCGAGTTATAAATCCCCAGGGCTAGATGGAATATTCCCAGCCATGCTAAAAACGATCAAATGCGCAATCGTCCATGGCTACGATCCATTTTATAGCATGCATGAGGTGGAGCTAGGACAGCACGCGTTGTATTCTGCCCAAAGCAGGGAAATGCAGTCACGTGCAGCCAAAGACTACAGGCCCATCAGCCTCACATCATTCCTGCTCAAACAATGGAGAAGCTACTGGAATTTACACAAGAGAAGGCATGAACCTGACCTTGGAGGGAAACCAGCACGCCTACACGAAGGGGAAATCGGTGGAAACAGCGCTACACTCCCTATTAGCCACCATCGAGAAGGCACTGTACCATCAAGAATTTGCCCTGGGAGCATTCCTTGACATTTCGGGTGCATTCAACAACGTCACTACAGAAGCAATAATGCGAAGCCTAAGAGCCCTAGGCAATACACACGGCATTGGACTCCTGGATATATAACCTGCTGAGCTGCAGAAGAGTACAAGCCGAGTGGGGTACCACAACCATTACAAGAGAGGCACACGGCGGAACGCCCCAGGGCGGAGTCCTGTCACCTCTTCTATGGAACCTTGTGGTCAACGAATTACTTAAAAAAATTTCGCAGGAAAGCACCCAAGATAACCGCATATGCCGACGACATAAGCATAATTATTATGGGAAAATGTCCATCGACTGTCAGCTCAATCATGGACTCTACTCTCAGAGAGATACTAAAGTGGGCCACAGAAGCCGGACTTAGCATCAATGCGGAGAAGACGGACCTTATTCTCTTCACCAAGAGATACAAGGTACCACAATGGACTCCACCCACGATAAATGGAACACCGCTAACGCCAAAAAACAACGTAAAATACCTTGGAGTAGTAATCGATAGTAAACTATCCTGAGACTCAATGTGGAGGAAAGGGTGAAAAAGGCAACCAATGCGCTATATGCATCCCAGAAGATGCTAAGCAGCACTTGGGGCCTATCACCAAGACTAACACACTGGCTCTTCATATCAGTTATACGACCGATACTACTACACGGTATATTGGTATGGTGGCAAGCCACAGAGAAGTCCACATATCTAAAGCTGATGGAAAAAGGCCCAGCGGCAGGCACTGGTCTGCATAACGGGGGCGCTACGGTCTACTCCAACAAAAGCACTGGAACACATCCTAGGTGTCAACCCCCTGGACATCCAAGCACGCCTCACTGCACACAGGACGGCCCAACGTCTTTGCGCGGCTGGCACCATGGCTCTACAAAGCTATGGACACAGCACAGTGGGCAGAGAGATCAACAGTAGCATGGACTACATGATCCCAAAACCAACTTTACAGGCGCATCAGCATTACTGGGACCAGAAGACTGGCGTACAGGGCTGGCTCAGGAAGCAATGCACCTTTTTCACGGACGGCTCAAAGATGGCCTCAGGAGTCGGAGCCGCCGTGTACTGCAAGGAACCGGAATTGAAACTCTCCTACAAACTGCCAAACCACTGCACTATATTCCAGGCGGAAGTTTTCGCCATAAGGAAAAGCAGCCGAATTGGCAGAATTACACGCACCAAACGATCAAATCAACATATACGTAGACAGTCAAGCGGCAATCAAAGCAATGCAGAGTCACGCCATCAACTCCAAAAATGTTCTGGCAAGCAGAGAAGCATTAGATTCCCTCAGCACCTCCAGCAAGGTGCAAATCTACTGGATTCCCAGCCACAGGGCATCGATGGAAACGAAATGGCGGACACTCTTGCAAAAGCCGGGGTCGCACTAAGCCGAGAAGCAACACTAAATATACCTATCTCCCTACAGACGCTATACAGCAAGATGGAGGAGATAGCGGAGAAAGAAGCAGAGGAAAAGTGGAAGAACACGACCGGCTGTAGAACTCTAAAATTATGTGCAATAAGAGAGACAAAAACTCACGCACTATACGCTGCAGCTCCAAAGAAGAGACTGCAGACTGCTTATAGGCATATTAACTGGTCACTGCCTAGCAGCCGCTCACGCGATAAAGCTAGGCATCACGACAGCAGACACCTGCAGGAAATGCAAGGAACCTGAGTAGCAGAAACTCTAGAACACCTCATCTGCAGCTGCCCAGCAATCGCCACGACAAGATTAAAACATCTGCACTCCCCAAGCTTCACCACTCTGGAAGAGGCAGCCAAGAGTCCCAAAAACAACTATTGGCATTTGCCAAAACGTCAAGAATCCTAGTTAAAGAAAATGGTACCATAAAGCACCCGGCCTCACTAAGGACCGTATCTATGTGTGGCCCCCCACATGGGGCCAGCCGGTAATACCTACCTACCTAATTTTTCAAGATTCCTGTTCTCGGAGAAGTTAATTTAACGCTCTAAAAGTAGGCTGCAAACCCGATTTGGTTTGGGTTCCTCCTAATGCATGACCTTTCGAACCTGAATTTAGATCGGATTTATTATATTTTCTTGGAATACTTTTTGAAGAACTTTTACATCTAAACTTAAAATCAGGGACCTAATCATTATAAGTTTTATTTTAAAAATCTCGAAATAATGATTATAAAATGATTTTTTACGATTTTCTTTAAAAATAATGATTATTTTTGAGTAATAAAATAAAACTTAAATAATAATAATTATTTCTGAGCAAAAAAATAAAACTCAAAAATAATGATTTAAAATGATTTTTATTTTTTTTGCTCAAAATAAAACTCAATCTTAATTTACGACTTCTGTGTTAAACTTTTCGCGGATGTGATTTCACATTCTTGATCTATGATTGAATACCTTTCATATGATATACCACATGTCCTTCGAGGACGAATATTAAGGATCTACTATTTTCTATTAAATTTAATTTATTCCTCTATTTTCTGTTGCGGTATGTATGTATGTATGTATTATTATTATTATTATTATTAGTTATTATTTATTGTTGGTGCATAATAATAATACCATAATAGAGAAATTGCTAAACTCTCCGATAGCCAAGCAGCGCTTAAAGCGCTCAGCAGCAATAAGTTCAGCTAGTCTTAGAGACAAATAACAAATTGGACCAACTAGGCAGGAGGAACAACCTGACCTTAAGATGGATACCGGGACACAACATTCCCGAAACTAATTGGCCTACGAATTGGCACGCAAGGGTGCATCCACCGCAATGGTCACCATAAGTGTTATAGGCCAACTACTCAATAAAAGGGCTTCTAGGAAAGGAAGAAAATGTGCTTAGAACACAGGTCACTGCGGAGCCACATGTACAAGTTGGGAATAAAAACACCCAACTTTGCAGATTTGTGGAGTCCTCTTAGCATTTACTAGCACACTGACAATAGCCCCTGCGAGGCGCAAAATCAGGATTTGGAAAACACATTGTGCACCCAAGCAATATCAGTAACCTAAACCCACAAAAAATCCTGTCTTTTGTACAGGAAATAGGGTGCTTAACAACAGACCAAAATTGGTCGTGGTGAACCGCTTTACCGACAATAAATAATAACTAATAATACTCAAAATAACACATCTCCTTACATACCGCAACAGAAAATAGAGGAATAAATTAAATTTAATAGAAAATAGCCTATCGATCCTTGAATTGGACATGTGGTATATCATATGGAAGGTATTCAATCATAGATCAAGAATGTAAGAAATCAAATCCACGAAAAGTTTAACACAGAAGCCGTAAATTAAGATTGAGTTTTATTTTGAGCAAAAAATAAAAATCATTTTAAATCATTATTTTGAGTTTTATTTTTTTGCTCAGAAATAATTATTATTATTAAGTTTATTTTTATTACTCAAAAATAATCATTATTTTTGAAGAAAATCGTAAAAAATCCAAAAATTTAAAAATCATGGTGGATTTGCAGAATTGTGGAAAAATAAGAATTTTTTGTATAAATCATTTTTTCTAGGTCCATTACAAGTGGGTGATTTTTTTACTTGAAAAAAAAATAATCATTATTTACGGTCCCTGCTTAAAATTATTTAGAAGAACTAGAACTAGATCAGTGCTTCTTTTCGTAAAGAAGGGGAATTTTGAAAATCATATCCCAATTCGGGAAGAGAAATAAAGCAAGAATCCAGCTTTAAATTGACAAATGATCTAGGGGAAATTTTTTGTGTCTCATAAGTTTAGAACACTCAGAGAAAAAGTCGAGAATTTTATTTTTCAAACTTGCAAAGTACGACAAGAACAAAAATTCTTTATTCAAGAAAAAAAAAATAATAATATATAAACCACCCTTAACTAACTTCTTCCCTCCACTCAGCTTTTACCAAAAAAAAAAAAAAAAAAAAAAAAATTGTGCTCTCTTTCTAGAACGAATTTCTTATAAATTCAAGCACTGAAAGATTTTTTCCAAACGTTTTGAACCTAAATTAAATGTTTTACTTTTTTGTTAGTTAAATGGTGTTGGGCTTATTAAGTGCTGCAAAACATCAGTGAGTGTCAGAGAGAGACTGTTACATATTCCGTCCTCTCTTCATTGGGTACCCTGTTCTAAAGCAGGTAAAGAAATTTTAGGATAGTTTAACAAATGTAGCTGTCAGACTGTCTGATATATATACTTTCCTCCCTGCCTTATTTGGATTTAGGGGTTGTCACTTCACGACTTTAAAAACGGTTTCGGGTTTCGGTTAACCGGTTTGCAACTTTGTCTAATTTTAAATCATTTCCTTTTTTGCTGCGGATGTTTGCAATTGAAAACCTGTTGTCTGGCAACAAGCATTTCAAAATGGGAATTTTGATTATCGATTGCCCTTAACTAACCTCTTGATAATTACCTCAAGTAGCTGATAAGCGGGACAGTTGAAATTTTAGATTTATTTTTATAATTCACTAAAAGTGTTTTGCTATTTAATTATAGAACTGACAAAAATGTGCAGAAAGTTTAATTTCAAATGGTTGGTTGACTAAGTGGTTAGTTTTCTGTTTGCAAATGTGTGCGAGAGTGTGCCACAGCTGCCGGTGTTAATTCAATTCAATGGCAGGCAGCAGGCAGCAGCAGCAGCAAAAAAAAGTAAAATCTTAATTCGAATAATACATTCTGACAACATGACGGATCACCAACGAAAATGCAGAGCCAGACAAACACACACACACACATGCTTATAGTTTCCCTTTTGTTACTTTCATATACTTATGTACATGGACATGTGGAAATAAGGGTGTTCAAGAAAAAATGGCTGCCTAAGGCCAAAAAAAAAAACAAATGTGGGTTGACAAGTAAATACATACACATATATGTATTTATATATGTCTGGCTGTGCCTCTGCGTGCCAATGGCTGACAGTCAACACTTTGAGCGCTCCAAAATTGAAATCCACTTGACATGCTCCACCCCTCCCCTGCCAAAACGTCTTTGACAATTTAATTCAATTAATGCCTCATCGTACAATGAAAATTGATTCCCACACACACACACACGCACACCGCACACTCGAGCACACAAGTATTTGCAAATTAAAATGTCAACATAACAAATTTAGCCAAGTCCTCGTCCTTTTGGCTGGCTTTAAATTTCTTCGTTATTTTTTGCTCAACAATGATGCTAATGTCATCATCAATCTTCGTGCCCGAGTCAGAGAAAACTGTCGGAAAGAGTGTCGCCTTCAATTTTGGCCTAGGCCTCTCAGTTTGCTCGTTTTCTCTTTTTCATTAGACAAATTAACAAAAATTTTACCAAGTGGCATTAGCCAAACTGCCAACTTGACTTGTTTACATGAGATAATTTCAATATCTAATAAATCATTTTCCTGTGTGTGTTTGTGTTTTGGACTTTAAAAATGTCGAATCCAGCCAAAATGTCTTTTTTCCTAGAGTCTGGCCTTGGATTTGAGCTGTCAGCGAAAAATTGTAGCAAGCTTATGTACTTATTACCGTTTTCCAATGGGTTCAAAGGTACCAACTAGACCTGTGACTCACTCAGAAAATAAAAGTCATTTCAGAAGTCACATTTAATAGCCTATTTCCACTGAACAAATGAAGCTTCATTTCATGAAATGACAAGAAATGAAGAAAATTATATCATTTCTTCCATACGAATTGTCACTTCATTTTGCCTTTCATTTCTGAAAAATGATGAAAAATGATGACATTCCCCACGAAGGAATCTGGTATTTTTTAAAAAAATACTAGCTACTCTCTGGAAACGGAAAGTGTCATCATCAATAATTTGTTAATTTGAATTTAAATAGTACGCGCAATTTTGTTTAAAATATAAATTAGTCAATAAAAGTTGTGTATTTAGCTTTCTGTTGATAATTCAGGATGATAACAATGCGTTTGCCCCTGAAAATGGCTGTCACGACGGGTATGTTATTTTTTGCTAAATATTCCACGTGGGTTTGAAAGTGGCGCCTGTTATTTAAATCAAACTTTTCAGCTGTTTTTCACAACGTGTCGTTGTGAATGTTAAACAAATGACAATTTGTCAATGGAAACGGCAAAATTTTTAGAAATGAAAATGACAAGAAATGAAGCCAGTGGAAATAGGCTATTACATTTGTAGACATGGACTTGAGTAGAAACCAATTTAAAAAAATAGAGGGAAGCTAACTTCGGCTCGACCGAAGTTTATATACCCTTGGAGCTTGATATATGCCTGACAGTTTGTATGGCAGCTATAGTGGTCCAATTTCGACAAATCTTGTTGAAATTATGTAAAATCATTGAAAACTTATAAATACGAGCGTTGGGAGCGATAACATTGAAAACAAAAAAGTTTTTCTCACTCGGACTATTTTTCAGACATAACTTTTGTATGGCAGCTATACTATATAGTAGTCCGATTTCAACAAGGCTTATTGAAATTATGTGAAATCATTAAAAACTTATAAATACGAGCGTTGGGAGCGATACCATTGAAAACAAAAAAGTTTTTCTCACAAAAACTAGTTTTTCAACCGATCGTTCCTATGGCAGCTATATGCTATAGTCATCCGATCCGGCCGGTTCCGACAAATGTGCAGCGTATTTGTACCAAAAGACTTCGTGCAAAGTTTGGTTACGATAGCTTTAAAACTGACGGAGGAGATAGCATAGAAACAGACGGACGGACAGACGGACGGACAGACGGACGGACAGACGGACAGACGGACAGACGGACAGACGGACATGGCTATATCAACTCAGCTCGTCATGCTGATCAAGAATATATATACTTTATGTGGTCGGAGATGCTTCCTTCTCTGCGTTACAAACATCCGGACAATTTTAATATACCCTCTCCAAGGGTATAAAAATAATCATTTGTTTAAAAACAACAAATACTAGAAAGAGAAACTCCGCTTATTGACATTAAAATTCTTTACAACAAAGTTCCCCAGCCATAGCTCCTATGGACCGAACATACTCGCCAATTCACACCGAATGCTTGCCGAAGTCAAAACGTCGTAAAGTGCTAACCCTTAGATCAACATAGAGCATCGAACGCTTCGGTGGCTAGAACCAAAGATTTATTTATGTTATAGATGACGCATGTGAAACGAAAAACGAGTCTTTTTGGGAGCTGACATTGAATGCAAATTTTTGCATTTCGCTGCCTTTACGAGAATGCGTATACTGAAACTTAGCTATACGTGTTCTAAATTAGCTATTCTGCTAAGAGCAAAAATGTATAGGTAATTTAGACGACACATGTGACGCATATAACGATTTTTATTGGGAGCTGACATTGGATCCCAAAAAAAAAATATTGTATGAGATGCGGTATCTATATATGTATTGTCTTTGCTAGAACTTAATATGATTCTCACCAAGTTTGAGATGCTATTGCGTTTTTTACGGAGTACGCAAAAAAAGCGCTCGCAAACGAAAAGCGTTATATAAAAAAAACCTTGTAAAACCACTCGCAAAAGGTTTGACGTCAATCATTTTACGGTGTGTACGCAGACAAAATAAAAGTCGATCCTCACGAACATCAAACTCGAACGTCGAACTTTAAATTTGTGAATGGTATGAGCAGCTGTTCGAACTTTGTTTGGGCGCGTAAAAAAATTTAATTTATTTATTTAGACGGTCAAAAACAAAAAAATGTCCGAAAAGAAGGATGAGCGTAAAAATCATTTCAAGAGCTTTTAGGAAGAAGAATAAATTGAGCTAATTTATACCGTAAAGGCAAAGATAAGTATTTGGAACCTCACCAATCAAAATAATTTTTATGCAGTTGACGTGGGGAACCTCTAGCAGCAGTCCCGATAGATCTGCAACAAGCATGTCCGGCCAAAAGCAGCAGCAGCATGATACAATTATACCAGGTATATGGCATTCAGAGTTTATCGAGTACCGACAGCTTTTGCTAAAATCGGGAGAGAGAGATAGAATAAACAAGCCCCCTCACATCTCAATATAATGTTCGATACTTAGCTTATCGCCCATTGGACACGAACATACTCATCAATTCACACCGAATGCTTGCCAATGTCATGCTTCACTGTGGGAGAGTGTATTTGGATGGGAGAGAAGGGAAGTTGCCAAGGCCTAGAGTGAGAAGACCGTCTGGCTCCTATGTTAAGGCCAGCTGATAAAGCCAAATCGCTGCTTGGGAGGGCGGTTTGTTTGTTAGAGATCTGTTCTTAGTTTTGATTGTTTGGCCAATAACTGTTTGCTTTTATTGAATTTGTGTCTTTTTTACCTAGTGAAGATTTGAATTTGTAGTGATTCCTCGTGCTGCGATCTGGGGTTAAGATCCCGCTCTGAAATGACTTGCTAGCCGGTGTCAGCCCAAAATGCAATACCGTAACAATATGGCAAGGGAAAACACATTTACAAATTCGCGCTCTCTCCTTGGGGAACCCTCTTTTACATCAGTGGCGGCCAACTGGAGAGGACAAGAAAGCTCTCTTCAGACCAGAGGCGGCAATCCACAACTCACACGAGTCGTAGTTAGTCGTGTTTTTAAGCAAACGCGAGCCGAACTTATGGCTGTGTGAATCGGTTAACACTTCATTGCAAGTTAAACTACTGTAGTCTGGAGAGAGCTCTCTTGTTCACCAACACGACTTTTCTTTTTAATCAAATGACAGCAACACAATGAAACTTTGGAGTCCCGAAAAGAGAGCACACTCAGAGAGCACCTCACCTGTCATAGTTGTATCATGAACAACAGTAATAACAAGTTTTTTTTGGAAATAAAAAACAAATAAATACATAATATTATATTATTTTTTCATACCACAACTTATTTACATTTCTTTAGACTTATGTTGTTTTGATTAATCGTTATGTATTGGTAACTACTTATCGGATTGGCGTAAAATTTTGATATCATATAGAATTGAAACTAAGAAAGCCTTTGGTGTTAAAATCTCAATTTTGTCACAACTCGAGTTGTGCTGTTTTTCCTTTTTGCCACAGAAATTACTTCTATGAAAGCTAACTGATATTTATGAGAACCGAGGTTCAGACCAGACTTGTCGAGCCTTAGCTCTAGCTTCTTAGATCGCTAAAAGCATTTGCTTTATGGAATTATCATTTGACCCAATTGATAAAAATATAGAACTTACGCCCTTACATCTAGAGCAAGCCTCACGATTTTTGACAAAACATTTCCTTCCTAACACATTGGCACTACGCAATATCCATTTTCACATATATTATATTTATTAATTTGCCATCTGTTTGCTTTTCCCATCAACTCGCTGACCGTTGGACAAAACAAATAGCCAGAGGTCAGTCGACTAATTGACTTGTGGAAAACTCCGTTTAACCCTCTCTTTTCGAGCGGGCGGTTGTTGCTAATTAAGGACCGTCAACACTATTTTCCTTTATCCCCCAGCCTCCATATGGCTGTGACTTGACTAAAATTTCATAATCCAATCGTAAATCCCAAAAATCCGTATCCCCTGTCCATTCATGCTGTCAGTTTTATTAGCTGCCTGTCAACTTGAACTGTATTCTCGTTTCCACATGTCATGCAATGATGCAGATGAAATGCACAAAACATTCATTTAATTGTATCTACATGCATAACTCTCTCTAAAAAACAAAAAAAAAAAACAAAACACAAAAGTTTTTCCATCTTTAATTGAAAGTTTTGTTGGACAGAGCAGACGTCCCGTGGCTTATTAGTCACGATGTGTAACAGGGTCTTAGGCAAAAGTTTGGTATAAGAAAATGTCTCAAATGGCGCCTGAAACCAAAAAATACTTAAGCCTTGTTAGCTTGTCTGTTGTCAGTTCCAATAATGTGTATTTTTTATCAACCATCTTCTGTTTGACTTTGTACTCATGCGTGTGTGTGCCTTTGGAAAATTATGAACTAAATTTAAATATTTACACAGATATGCACATATTTATTATGTTATCTGAATAGATACATTTTGGCTACCGATTACGCTTCACGTTAAATTCCAGTAGCCCGAATTTTGTACACTGATAAGAGAAATAGAAAATAGAATTGTTTAACAAATTGAATTAGGCGGTTTGTATCGAAACGGGAGATATGGAGATTGTAGCAAAGTCATTGAGTACAAATTTGTGCAAACATTATTATATAGCGAACATTTTAGATAAAGAGCGGAGAGGACATTCAATAGGGCAATGCCCATTAGATTATTTAATAATTGAAGAGCGAGAATTTTTTAAGGAAGATAATCTGAAATGCACAAGGAAAATGCGCTGTTTAGAATATAATTTGACTTCAACTTAAAATAAGAAGAAGATGTTATTATTTTGACAACAAATATTGCAAATATTTTGAATCTGTAAAGTAAAGTTATACTCAATCGGATAATATTTGGTTTTCACCAACACCAAAAGAGGTTTTCCGTAGAGAGTAAAAACGGAACAGTACATTCAAAAAAAAGCAGAACGATTCGCTTTTAAAACTCCCTCTTGATTTTATCCTGTTTCGGTCTAGAACTTTGAAAACACTTTTTGCTCTTGGGAGCTCTTACTTTGAGTTCGAAACGTTGCCAAATTCGAAGTTGACCGTTACAGATTCAAAAAGAGATATAAAATAGATGTAAAAAAAATGAGTCTGGAAGGTGAATTAAGAGAGCAACCATTGCAGACTGCCAAGAGAGTTTCATGCTGGAATTTATAATGTTTCAATAATAAGTCTTATTTTAGTACCACAATTCTATATTCAAGTATTATTTGTTCTTAAAATAAGAACAAAATGTTCTTGATTAAGTTCAGAACATGCTTATTTTGTGCTCCTTAAACTCTCGAAAAAATTCCCGAATCGTGCTTAACATATCCAAATCGTTCTTAATTTTAATTATTCTGAGAATTTTAAAAACGATCTTGAATCAAGGAATTTCGTACTTAAATCAAGAATTTTCTGCCTGATTGAAGTTTAGAAACTGAAAATTCTCGATTAAGGTACACAAATTCATGTTTTTTCTCTCAAGTTTTTGCATTGTAAACAAATCGTTCTTAAACTCTTTGTTTTTTCCCTCTCTATTCTAAAGAGCACAGAATATTCAGCCTTCTTATGATTTTTTTACGTGACATGGTCAACGATATCCTGCCTATCTAAAAACTCTGCTGATCTTGGGATCACTACAACACTACCGGTTGATACGCAACTCCACGTCGAGATTCAAAGTGAGTTCGGCTTCTCCCCTTTCAGCCTCGACAGGCTTTATTCAGGCATTTTGCGGGATCTAAATAGCACAATAAGATCCGAGCAAACACCGAATATATAAATAAACCCCTTTTTCTGTTAGTTAAGGTAACAGTGAGAGTATGTAAACTCAGTAAAAACTCAGGAGCTAAATAATGGACGTACCTTGTTTTTTTTCAGTGTACGCATAGATGCCAAACTTTAACACTCTTTCGGTCGCACAATTTAATTACTTATTTTCTGTTTGCTGGCGGCGATTTTACATTTGATTGTGTAACTATTTGTAATAAAATTCCATATATGCCAAGTGGGCCAGTGCTGTCAGATGTCGAGGAAGGCCAAATTCTGGCGCTAAAATATGAGAATTGCTAATTTTTCAATAATTTTGGTTTTTTGTTGGTTTTTTCTCCATTTTTTAATACTGACTGGTTACATTTTGAAGAACTTTATAAAAATGAGTTTACTTTCCATAAATATCTTATCAAATCTTTTAAGCGGGTTGCAAGTTATAAAAGCCATACACCTAGCAAAATATCCGCCTTCTGTTTGACCATAATGTATATGTCAGTGATCAATCAAGTCGTCATCAAAATTTTGTTTTAAGCATTTATTACCTCCCCTGATTAGCAGTCGCATTCGAAAAATGTTGCCTAATTTTACATTTTGCCTCTTTTCGTTGTGCATTTAATCAACAAATTAAAACAATTTACTTTTAATTGAAATATAATTTTCTATTTGCACTTGAATTAAATAATATTATCAATTGAGCCAACTGCCGGCCACCCAGACACCAGCACACAGTTAAGCGCCAACGGGCCCCAATGTAATGCCACCCGGAGACACAGTACGCGTGTGCGTGTCCATGACTGTTGGGGGGGATCTCTGTAAAGTGCCACTGGCGCCTACATAATAGAAATGATAATATCACCAAATATCAAGATATTGAAATGGCTGATGAGTCAGGGCACTGGAAATGCTTGAAATTCAAGGACAAACTGCATAATTGAGATGGGAATCACTGGGTCATAAAAAAACCTTTTCACACAATCATAAATCTAACTGAAAAGTTTTTCGATGGTATAAATCAATTAATAAACATTAAAGAGCAATAATATAGCTTGAAAAGCCTGTCGTACTTGTATATTAACCATACTTTGCTCACATTCAGTTATCGAGTTGGCTTAAACATTTTTAAGCTGTCATAAATCAATTGGAACCAGCCAATAAATTAACTAAAATGAATGATGAATTTATGACAGCTGCCAATTGGCAACCAGATGGGATACAACCGTTTCAATCTGCACAGTAGCGGCGCACACCTTTTGTCAAAAATTGGTTTCATGTTTGTGGAGCGGGCGATAAGTGCAAGTCGATGCTTAAAACGATTCCTCGCCTATCGTAATGCACACAGGAATGTCTAAGAAAACAAGCCCAAGGATTACGCGTGAGCGTTTGTGTGTTTGTGTGTGTGTGTGTGTAGTGAGTGGTTTGGCTTGGGCTAGATTTGAATTTTTAACAGCAAAATAGACAAACAAAAATACAAGAGAGTTGCATTCCGGTTATCAATAACCGACTGCTATGAATTGATGCACAGTGGGGCTAAGGATGCAATTCTGTAAAATAAATTATTTGACAATTTTTAAAAACTTTTGCTCCAAGTTAATGAAAATATTGAGGGCGAGACGATTTAGTTATTTTGTATAGATAATACTAGCCAAAGAACTACACAGAGGGAAAAAACGTGTTCAGAAAATAAGTTGCCGTCAACTTAAAATGAGAACAGAACGATCTCAAAATTTTTGAGAACAAATGTTCTAAATGTTCTTGGAATGAGTAAAGTAGTTCACAAACGAATAATATTTACTTTAAACAACAACAACACCGGTTTTCAGCAGAGAGACAGCGAGTTGGTTCTCTTTTTGCTCTCTCTCTCTCTTGTCTGCTCAGCAAAGCATAAGTAGCCCTCTTGACGGGCATCTGCAAAACAGTTCAATGGCTGAATTGTCAAGTCAGTCATTCCATACGTTGAGTGCATATGGTACCGGGCTCAAGTCCCAGTAAAGCCCGAACAAATTTTTCTGTGTTTTTCTGGAAACTTAAATGAAACGAGTCAGGTGAAGTGGGTCGTTGAAGCGATGTTTCTGGTTCCTATGGCACAGTGGGTGGGTGGAGAAGCAGCAGCGCCCATATCCTATTCCACCCAAAAGTGAGAAATCCGCCCTCACCTGGTCCCAAGTGCAATCAAATTTTTTTCCAGGTGAGTTTAAAATGTTCTTGAATACGGAACAGTATTAACTCAAATCTTGTTCTCAAAAATGGAACAATGTCAACTCAATTTGAGCTTTTGCGTTCTCAATAAATTGTTCTCGAAGTGAGAACATTGCACTACATGTGAGAAATCCCGTTCATGCATACTTTTTGATAACGTTTGTGCTCGTTTTGAGTCCAATGTTCTCGGTTTTTTCCCTCTGTGTAGGGGTACAAGCTGAACCTGACTCAAACTAAACCGGAACGGACAGAAACCAAACTGTTGTTATATTGAATTTCTTTAACCGAACCGAATACCTTTAATGAAATCAAAAAACTTGAATGAAGTCCGATTCACAAAGTCCTTAAACGATTTTCATAGGAGTAATTGAACACTAGGAAACACTACACACAAAGAACGGTTCTGTATCAGTACCGAAAGTTACAATACGAAGGCTGACCAAATAGGTGAGAGGTAAAGATACAAAACTTCATTAAACTACACTAGCTAAAGGGTGATTTTTTAAGAGCTATAGGAAAGTTAAAAAAAAAACACATAAAATTCAGAAAAATGCATGAAATCTTTATTTGAATCGATAGTACGGTCCATATAATTAAATGTTTGAAGATTATATCATGCAAATGTTGACCGTGACTGCGCCTCAAATGGTCCATCCGCTTAGTTCAATTTTGAGCTTTAACATAACATCTAACATCTAAAGGCGGATCTAGGCGGCCAATTGACCGGTTGTTGAATTACTGCGAACGGCGACGAATCGATAATTGATGGTCATACAGCTGCGATATTTTCTTCAGTTCACACTCTACGTACGCGTTTTGATGGATTAATGTAAATTTGGTGCGAAATTTAGTCACAATAGCCCGAATAGCCGCTTCAGTGGGTCGATTAAACTGACCATAAAATGGAAGAGGCGCGCGATGAACTTTCTTAACAGAGCACGGATTTTAATAATAAAATTCAATAACATGCAAGCGTTCTTCGTTTGAAAGGCGATTAATGGTTAAATTATAGACCAATCGGAAGATGTTTTACAGTGAAACAAAACACGAAACGTGCGTAAGCTGTTTAAACCAGTGTTGCCAAAAAGATAATAGCTAAAAAATCACCCTTTACATGGCGTAGAACTTTGGAAAAACGCTTGTACATCCACCATCGAGATTATCCAAAGAAATAAATAGAAAATCTTAAGAACAATCGCCGGTCAACCTCTTTATGTAGATATAAAATTTCATCCAACGAGTGGGACCTTGACCGAGTCCTGGCTACAGTCCGCGTAGAAGGACTTATTACTGCTCGAGACATTATTTAAACTCTAATATCCAAACTCTTTTCTATTCTACCCTATCGAAACCAATTTCCTATTCTTCTTCTTTCCTATTCTAAACAACTTTCCAATTCGGTGTATGCCTTCATGTTGTCTATGAATATAAAGTACTTTTCGAATCCGGCTTGAAGGACCAATGAAAATGAGGTTGGGCAGAATTTCCAATAGGAGTTGCGGCTGCGCTCAAATAGACTTGGGATTGGAAAAATGTATTAAATGGAGAAAACAGGACTTTTTGATTTAAATGTTCATTTGCAAGAGATTAAATCCGATGAGAAGTTGCAGCTTTTAATTCGGCCTACAAAACGTTAGAAAGTGGTGAAAGTGAAAATACGGAAGTGTCATGTTAGCTCCAGTTTTACACTCTATTTTGTTACAGAATTTCAACATTATCTTAAAACTCGAATTGAATTTGGGCAAGGAATACAAAGCAAAGTATTTGCTATGTCTAGAAAAATCAAACCGTTCAACGCGTTGAAATAAACCTATTTCATACAACTATTCCTTGAAATCGATTTACTTCTGCAAACTGACAAAATCACCAAAACTCTTTAAAATATAAAATTTTTGAAGTTATTATAATTATTAAATTTTTTTGGTTCAATAACTTAAAAAAACAAAAAAAAAAAACTTAAATAAAGTCAGATTTAATACATAAATAAATTGACAGTTTTTTTTTGGGTTTGTAGCAAATTTGATTTGCTGGCAGATCTATAACTATAAGAAGAGGCTACCAACTTCGTTGGTTTACTCCTAGGGTTGGTTTATGTTAGTCTAAGCTAAATGCTTGCTCTGTAATGCTTGGTCCAACCGTTTTTAACAAAATGTTAAGAAACTAAAAAAATACGATGTCGTGATTTTTCCACATATTTGTAGTTAAGTATGAGGATGAGATTTTTTGGTCTATCAAGAGCTACATCTTTGCTTAAGACTTTAAAAGTATATAAAAAAAAACTGGCAGCTAACCAGACTAAGCAAAGCCAAAGTGTTTATACAACTGTCATATTCGAAAATTGAAAAACGTTCTATACTGGCTATTCTGATAGTGATTGCTTTGTCGGCTTAAGGTCAGGTGACTGGCTACTCTAATTTTAACTTAAATTATATTATTATCTAAATTTAATGCCTAAATAATGTAAAGTACTATGTATTCTAGTAAAGATTTGATTGCTGATTTCTTGGAGTGAAATTTAAAGCGCACGTTAACGGGTAAGAAATTGAAATTTTGAACTGCCCTAAACCTACCTGTAGATTCATGAAGGGAATAATTGGTTTGGGAAATTGAATGGAAATGGTGTCTGTAGGTTCTCAAATTTCTGCCTGGAATATTTAAGTTCATCTTACCCAACAAACTAGAACAATCAATGCAGTCAAAAAGAGAAACAATAAAGACGCAAAAGTACTTCTATCTACAAAATTGGAAAGATGCTCCAGAGCTGGCTAAAATATGGCGGCAAGAAATCTGAAAAAATTAGGCGCCAAATTTTCAAAAATTTTCTGAACCCGTTTAAGACTCTTAGTATTAACTACATCAGGGGGATTCCTAATAAATGCGGGAAAGCGAGTTGTTTATTCTAAAAGGCTTTTAGTCTGGCAATCCAACTAAGTTTGAGTCCGGCACAATAAGGATGGATGGAACCCTTACTTAAAAAGCTTGGCGACAAACATATTTAAATGTCAAGGAAAAATCTTTATAAATGACATCAACTTGGCAGACAGTCAAAGAAACTGAAGCAAGAATAACAGAAGATCGCTAAATAAAATGATTAACTCGATTTTTATTTCATAAATTCTTCCATCTACGACTTTAGGTTAGAATCCAGAACTCCCACAACAATCGATGGTCAAATTCCATTTGAATCTCACTACGATTTTATCCACCTCTGGTGCCACAGTGCAATGGTGGGATTTTCTGGTAGTGGCACCTCCGCTCTCTGCGTTTGCTACTGTTACTTCTAGTGTCGCTTGGGTTGTCAAACGTGTCGCGGCCAGTTGGCGGCACTGTCGCTTTTGTCCGGCGCCAAACGCTATCAACTTTGTAATATTAGTTTTAGAGAGCATTATCGGGGGATCGCTTCCACTTGAGTGAACGCAAACGCAACGCAACTCTGACGTGTCGCCCGGGTTTGACTCCCGACTTCTGTTGACAAAGCTGGAACCAAATCTACAGTTAACTGTGTGTATTCCCTGGCTCACCCTGGCTGCCCGGGCAAGGCCATCCAATTGTTTGGTCTAGAGCGGGGTGCGCGCGGGGGTGTGTGCTAAGCGGCATGGCACCATGGCGCTTAAGTGACACTGTTGACAATCAATGTAAACAACACAAAGTTGCAGCAGCAGCAGCAGGAAAATGTCAGTTGGCGGTGAGAGCCGGGGGAAGAAGCCTCCTCAATGGGCGCCAACACAAGTCCATGTAATCTGATAACATTGGAAAACTAGCGTTAATTACAATTGCAGGTTTAATGCAGTGGGAATTGTTGACTTTTGCGCATAATGTTACCATAAATTCTCGTGAGAAATTTTTGTGAATCGTCAAACATGTACAAAAGGAGTAGATTTTTCAATTAGGATATCTAAGCTAAGGGACAAGTTTTTGTGTTTTTGAATAAAATCTTTAGAAAACCAAGTGGCAAAACAGCGATGGTCTGTCCAGCTGTTATTCCAAACAATTTAAAATTAATTTAAAAAGTCACCAATTAAGCACTTTTTACACAAACTCAGCGTGTCTCTGCCAAGTCAAACCCACAAATATCATAATTCCCTTACCCACCCACTTATCCAGCCAACCATAAGTCAATCCCTTTCCCGCTGTCAGGATAATCCCAATATTTTCTAAACAAACCTATTGAGCGCATTAAATCCTTCTAAGGAAAACACACACAAAAACCAAAAACGAGCAGAGATCATTTTCATCATCAACGGATTTTAGCCACGGGGCGCATGTCAAATTATTGAATAAAATGCAAAATCACGCAAAACCCAAAAAAAAAAAGTGAGAGAGGAAGAGGGTCGGTCCCTGATTAGCAGCGACAGCTAGAGATCAACGCCAAGGGATTCCAACCACAGAAACCAAAACAAATGATGATTTCTATCTTCCTCTTTTGCTTTTTCTTGCAGCACCAAAACTACCTGCCAACAACAACAACAACAACTTAAACACAATGCATGACTACCAAATGAATGGCCAGTTGGACATGTGCCGCACCAACGCTGCAGGAGGAGCTGGAGGTGGTGGAGGCGGCAACGGTATCGTTGGCGGCGTCTTGCCTTTGCAAAATCCCCTGATACTGTCCAACAATGCGGCCGGAGGTAATGCATCCAATGGCCTAGTTGTGGGCCTAGGCCATGGCGGAAGTCTGAGCAGCTGCAGTTTGGCCACCACCAACAATTCTGGCAGGACAAACTTCACCAATAAACAGCTAACCGAATTGGAAAAGGAATTCCATTTTAATCGCTACCTGACCCGAGCACGACGCATTGAAATCGCGAATACACTGCAGCTGAATGAGACGCAGGTGGGTACAATTAAAGCATAGAGAAATTCATAGAGAAAGAATGAAAATGCTTAATCCAAGTATGCATTTTTTAACGAATTTGTTTTTCCGTAGAAATTGTCATTTGTTATGACTCATAACAAATAAAGCGAAAGATGAGGAACGAAACAGAGAAAACGCAGCTAACTAAAATCTTTACCTTCTTCATTTTGCTTTTTATTTTATTAGTTGATTCTATTTCGGTTCTGTAAACCGGTGTTGTTTGTAAACACGGTAAGAGGTTACAGTTTCGATTGCGGTTTAATAGACAGAAGACATTGTCGGTTTACATTGTATATAGAAACCATGTGCAACTTGTATCATCATCAAGAAAATATAGCCCAAAATTGAATATAATAAATAAGTTTATTATATTATATTAGGACGAATGAATAATCCCTACAGTAAATAAATGTAAATGTTGGCTATACAGCTCCTAAAACGGGGCCAAGCCAAGCTTCTCACGATCTCTTGGCGTGTGTGCCTTAAATTTTTCGCACAAGAGAAAGGGACCTACAGTTTAACGCCGGATCCGAACGGCAAAGTTTGAGAATTTGCTTTTTCATGGCTAGTTACTTCACAGCTGGCGCCAATAGCTGGTGAAGGTAACCGTATGTGTAAAAGCTATTTTCTAAAGAAAGAAAAAAACTTTTATTATTAGATGTTCCGAGGCGGGATCGAACCCACGACCTCCCGCCCAGCAGTCCAGCACACTAACCACTGGGCCACATACGGCCCCTCCCCTATAGTACGACTCAGTACTAAATCAGAGGTGAAACAGCCCTGATTTGGAACGACTGGAACTAAAATCATAGCTGACTTTACATGTATTTCAGTTCTGAATTTAACACAGAAGAAAATCTTCAAAGAAAATCCAACATAGAAGCTCACTTTGCTGCGCTGCCAACATTTCACTCAGATGTAAATCAGCTGTTTGCTGTCATTTTGGCTCTCTTCGAGTAATTTTTGTGGCTATGCCCATCTCCCTCTAACCAACGTGTTTTCCTATGTCGACAAATATTTTAAGTAAAATTTGGAGTTGTCACACTGTATGTTCTCTTTGTCAGGATGGAGTTAACATTACTCAAAAAAATGAGAGCCGTTTCAAAGTGTGCTTTTATGTTAGATTTTTTTTTTGCTTCTTCAAGACTTGATTTCAGTACTGAACTACTGTACCAAGGTGAATTTACTAAAAGGTGCCGTATTCCGTTGTAGTGAGGAGATAGAAATTTTTTCACAGCTGCTCTGAGAGACATGAACTAGAAAGAGATGGAAATTAATAAGTCCCCCCGAAACACAGCAGCAGTGCTGAGTACCTTCTACTGTACTACTGAAATCAGTCACGAATTAGAGCAATTCCTACTTCTCACCACTAAATCAGAACTGGCAAATTCAGTACTAATGCGTAGAACTACAGGGAATACAGAACCAAAAATACGTCATGTCATCTGCTACAGTTTACTAACAGGTTTAATTCAGTATAACAGGTTTAATTCAGTTTTTTTTGGCTTGCTACCGACTCCAACCCGATTTGCACCTCAACTGATTGTACACGAATACCCAAGTCTAAGAACGAATATAATGTTCTGTGAATTGTTTACTAAAGACTCGTTTTACAAATCATTTCTCAGTTCGTTTTATGATCCGTAGTAATGGTCGTAATCAGGGCTGCATACCGGTTTTGAATCGAATCGGTTTGAAACGTATTCTTTAAAGCGAACCAAACTAAATCAATAAATTATATTTCTATTATTTCTATATCATCGTCAACTCAAATCTCGGTTAAACAGGCTTTTTCAAATATTGAGAAATTCGAAATATTATTCGGTATTTTAAACAAATTAATTGATTTAAATTATGTAAAACATCGGCCGATTCCAATTTTGGGGAGAACCCGTGAATCGGAGATCCAAAAAACATGATGCAAAATTGATCGTAATTTGCCTATTCAAGCATTTTTACCGATTCGTTTAAATTCCCTGAAAATAGAACCGCAAAATGGTTTAAAGACCTAAGAAGTTATAACTTCTTTTTGTCCAAATAGCTGATATATTTCAGATAAACTTACAATTTAAATTATTATTTATTAGATTACGTGACAGATGATGAAACATGTACTACAAACAATCTCAAAAGCTGACTAAGTTCGAAGTTCGACAATCAGAAAACCACATTTGAATTTTAATTCTTTAAACTTGAAATAAAATGATTTCTATAATAATATAATTTAAATTACACATGTGGTATGTGGTCCTACTCTTATTAGGGCTGGTTTTTAACCATTCCTTTTAAAACACGGAATTCCAACATATTTTTCAATGTGAATCGATCCCATAGTGACAAAATATTTGAACCTGGAACTTAGACCGTACCTGCCTTATATAAAAAGTAATTTTTTTTCTCTAATAGATATTCACATATTGAAAATCGTATGGAGAAAAGTCCGGTCTACTGTACCTGTTCCGAAAATAATACATACAAAAATTAGTTTCCTTTTTAAAAAATGGCAAAAAAGAGTAAGTCGAATAGAGGTTTCGCTTGCAGTTTCCAGTTCGGTTCAGCAATTTGAAAAAAAACACTCGCTATCACAATTCATCGACGTTCTGTTGCAGCTGTTATCCCTTACAAAGCTTAGTGCTCACATCAGTAAATAAAAAACGCTTTTTTTATCGGGGGTCCCTGTTCCAACCAAATTCTAACCCGATTTCAATTCTTAGGTGATACAGAATTTTCTTTAGCTTGGTTTCAAACCCTCCGTGTTTTGTTAGAAGATTTAGCGAAGCTACCACCTCAGTGGCTCCCTCTGTCAATGTCAATAGTGTCTCCATCTATGAGATAGCCAGCGGATTAAGGGCTGGCAAGTTATACCTCATGATTGGTACCAAGAAATTTTTAAATTTTGTATTTTATTTATGGAGAATATGAATTAAATTTGAAATATAATTTAAAAAGGCATCATAAAACATATAACACAATTAATAAAATTTCAGCTAAACATCAAATTAACCCTTAACTTAAACAATATAAAAAATTTTGGCAAGAGAATTTCAATTGGAACTTCTGGCTTAAAATTAAATCTCTTAAAGCTTTGTGGCTTCAAAATTATTCGAGAGATTTACAAACAAAATTATTAGAGATTTCTGTGGCACCCCCGTATGTTGTGTCAGCTGTGTTTTGCTTACATTTGAATTTATTTAAAGAATAGAAATGAAATGTTTAATGTTTTATTTGTCTTTCAAAAAAGCGATCGCGAAAATTGACGTGAAAAAAACTTTACCAAAAAATCAAGAAAATACTACCTTCGTAGAAAAAAAGGCGAAAACAAGCAACCCAAAGGGCGCGCGCACACATTCGGCTGAGAGATGAACTGACGGCAGAATTTAAGGCTGATCCGGTCATGCTAGTGTAAACAACAAGCACTAAATTTATCTAAAGTCAGCTTTGCAGAACTAACTAAAATATCACAGTCAGCCGGTTCATCTTTCAGTCACATGTGTGCGTGCGCCCTGAGGGATTAATTTTCAAAGGGATGAGAAAATTTGCAAATTTGATTGAATTAAACATAAAATGAGCCGACTTAATAGTATTACGAGTAATACCAATCCTGTAAATCTAATCCATCTACTAAAAGTCGAACCTTCTCAAACTTTTTTACACAGTAATGGATCGGTGTGTTATTAATTGATATCACATTGAACTTTCAACATAATTTTCTGATAACTTCTTAATAGCTCAACATTCTGGCTTTTAAGCTATAAAATAAAGTTGTTATTTAACCTTCTCAAAAATCCCTTCTAAAATCATCGTTTTTCTTTTTCTTACAGGTCAAGATTTGGTTTCAGAATCGTCGCATGAAGCAAAAGAAACGTGTCAAAGAGGGTCTCATTCCGGCGGATATTCTCAGCCAGCATAGTACATCCGTGATCACGGAAAAGCAGCCGCAACAACAGCAACAACAACAACAACAGCATCCACAAACAACGGAATTGCAAATGAAGCCTCCCCTCACGGAGCTGGGCACTAATGAGCTGCCCACAGGTGCAGCAGCCTCAGCAACGGCAGTAACCAAGCAAAGTTGAACTGCTTTTTGGTTTATTCTTATTGTTGTTGTTATTGTTATAGCTGTCGTTGTTGTTGTTGACGCATTTTGTTGTGATAAATTTAATAGAAAATGCAAAAAAAAAACCAATTAAATAAATTAGCAAATTAAATTGAACTTTCACAAAAATCAAACGCTAGCAACTTGTGGAATCGAGGTGCCATATGTTATCCATCTAGGGGCTGTAAATACTTAAAACTAATACAAATACTTAATAGATGGCAGCAGCTGAATATCTTAGACTAGCCTATTAAACTAAACTCAGGGTCTTAGTAAGTACTTTCAGGAGCAAAACGAAATAGACAAAATAAACCGACACACAATTACTTTCAACTAAATCAAAATCTATGCAAAACTCCACCCCGTGTATTGTAGCATTAACGTCATTTTACTCTTTAAGCCCAAAGCCTTTCTTACCATACAAGAACCGCAAAAGTTAGGTGTTTTGTGTGTACATACATAAAATTAATCTAGTCCTAATTTTAATATTAATTATAACAAACTGTACAACATCAAAATCAATTAAATGAAATAAATGCAAAATTATTAAAAATTGATCAAATTAAAAGTGATTAGTTGTGACTGGAAATGTGTACCTACTTCTACATACAGTACAGTAGAAGAACAGTATAAACCCAACAGAGGTCCTGCTAAATATACTGCTGTGAACCTAAGTTCTGTCTTCGTAAAATAGATCCCTGTCACCGCAATCGATACACGTATGTGTGAGGATTGTTATCATTTCTTGCTGCTCCTTTTATTGTTAAACTACTTTTCTTACCGCTCAGAAAATTATGACATTATTATGTGGAAGCATATCATATTAAGCAAATTCAAGTTTTCACTAACTGGAACACTATTCATACCTATCTTTTGGCAGCTACATGCTATAGCCGTTCAACCCGTCCGGTTCCGACAAATGTCTGGCGTATTTGTACTTCAATATTTCGTGCAAAGTTTAGTAAATTTAGGCGGAGATGATGTAGACGAAGATAGATCAAGAATATAACACTTTATGTGGTCGGAGATGCTTACTTCTATGGTTTTTAAATATCTAGACAATTTTAGTATACCCTTTGCAAAAGTATAAATAGAAAAGATATTTCCGATAAATTTTTCTAGAATCACTTGTATGTCGTTTCAAAACGACATATTTCAGCGATACATTATAGTCATCCGATCTGGTCTGTTCCGACAAATGAGCAGGGTATTCTTCTCTAAAGACTTCGTGCAAAGTTTGCTTAAGATAGCTTTAACACTAACGAAGGAGATAACATAGAAACCGGCGGATGGACAGACGGACATGACTATATCAGCTCAGCTTTTCAGAAGAATATATATATTTCATGTGGTCGGATATACTTCCTTCTATGCGTTAATAACATCTGGAGAATATTAGACCCCCGCAAGTATATAAAGTTTATAACAAACAAAAAATTTTAAGTTTTATATTATAAACACGTCAGAGTGTTGCGGTCTAGTGCCACGACAGCAAAATACCCTATCCCAAGTAATGTGCTTCCTGTAGCTTTGAATTCCATTTATTTTAAAATTTATTTCAAAAAATGGGCTGGCTCACTTATGTACATATCTTCGGTGTTTTTGCTCGGATCTCATTGTGCTACACAGAATAGATAGATGTTGGGTATATTAACTTTTTTTTTGATTTCAAAATACCGGGCGGAAAATGGTTCGTTTTGGTCCCAAAAGATATAAAAAAAAAGTTTGGTAGCGATCGGACTTAATTTAGTGGACGCGCCCTCAAAATCGAAAATTTGATTTGTATGGGAAATGAGGGGGATGAGATTCGAATTTAATTTCTAAGAATTCCAAAAAAAATTTTATGTGTTAATTCTTTTTACATCCTTTTAGGGGAATATCGTAGCAACATGTTAAATATAAATGTGTCTTATTTTGAGAGTCAGCCTGGCCAGAATCATATCAAAAGGGTAAATGTTTCAATTTTTTTTTTGGTATTTTTTTCGAAGAATTTTTAATACATATGAGATTTTGATTTTTGCTTTTGCCCGGGCGGCAAAACTATCGTTTTGGTCCAAAAACGGCTCAAAAGGGCTCTCGCCCTAAAAACCAAGAATTTTAATATGCTACCAAAATCTATTTTTAAGGGCCAGTCTAATGTTGGGCCTAACTGAATATATATTAAGTCACTTGGTTCAAACTTAAAAATTGTAGCTCTGACAGTTTTTCGCGGTTAGAAGAAGATGGAGGAGGAATTTGCCAAACCAGGAGCAAACTTGATCTGGGTACGGGTACACCTACATACATGCAAAAATTTGTGGCGCTCCCTCTTAAAGTCTGTGATATCTACGCGTTTATACAGAGAAAACGACAGATTTTCGTTGTTTAAAGATGGAGGAGTAGGAATTTCGAAATCTACAAGATGTGGGTACAGTATTCACCTACATACAAGCCCAAAACTTGTGGCTCCATCAATTACAGTGATCAAGAATATATATACTTTATAGGGTCGGAAATACTTCCTTCTCCCTGTTACATACATTTGCACAACTTCATGATCCCCTTTTTAATGGGAACAGGGTATAAAAAGTATCATAAATTGTTTAACCACACTAAGTAGGCATGTTTTAAGTTGTTTGATTGTAAAATCATTTTGAGTAAAGTGAATTAAAAATTTTGTGAATATAATATTTAAACGATCAATGCATATCACGTTGGTATTAACTTTGCTAGCACTTTTGGCGGTAACAATTCAATATAATTTCATAAAAGTTGCACTCCTAATTACCACTTAATTGTTTAAAGATTCATTCGATATATGGGGGATTTCGGGAGGATATGCTCAACGAGCACAAACTTAGCGATGATTGTGATGAACATGCGAAAGTAAGAGAGCTTATTCAGAAAATTGTTAATGATGATAGGCATTCGGTGGATATAATATGATATAATATTTTTTTATTCAGACAATTGTTTATGATGATATACCAAAAGGTAGGCGTTCGGAGGAATACGATGAAAATGTGTGTTGCAGACCTATGTGTACAAGAATGGTATGATAAAATTCGGTATTATGATTTCGACAATCCCCATTTTGTGGAAGAAGCGTGGGAATTCTTTAATATTGTGTGGAAAACGTTTGAAATATTTGGAGCTGGGCAGGCTGAAGGGTAAGTTATATTGTGGAACATTATTGCAGTTTAAAGTTTTATAAGTCTGCTCAAATTTTTAGCAAAAGCAGTCAAGGACCACAAATATGTGTTGTGGCAAGATACATGCCAGTAGCTTTTAACAATTACAGCGAGAATGTGCCCAGACCGACGTAAGCTACATTAACTTTCCCCAAGCTAAAAATACCAACAAAGCACAAGCTTTAATTTTTTTTTTGTAATATACCCTTGCGTAAGGTTTTTATAATTTTGATCAAAAGTTTTAAACGCATAAGTATATACATTCTTGATCAGGCGAGCTGATTTGATTGTCTGTCTGTTTCTACGCAAATTAGTCTCTCAGCTTGGAGTCTTCTCTTTACTGCACGCCAAAAATATGTCGTAACCGACCAAATCAGATGACTTCACTTTATAGCTGGCATTGGGACGTCTTGTGAAAAAAACTTTTTTGTTTTCAATTTGATCGGTCTAAAACTCGGTGATTATTATTCTTCTATTCTACATGTGTTCTAAAAGAAATATTATATAAACTTTTTGGTCTTTAACTTGCTGATTCTTATTATTATACAATAAGAACTATTATAAAAATTTTTTTTTTTATTTTGATAGGACCTATAGGTCAGAAAAGTGTCCTGTTCTTCATCTAAGCGTTCCTTAATTCTTCTATTAAATGTTTTCAATTCTTATTTGCAATATTTGGTCGAAGTCGAATAAGTGCTATCGTATTTAAACTTTGATATTTCAAAACCAGCATTTGCAAGGGTATAAAATCTTCGGCACAGACGAAGTTAGCTTAGCCTTCTTGTTTAAATTTTTTTAACCCTGTCACCAGCACAACAACCAGCACAACCTCCAGCATAATCACTAGCACCAGCACAGCCGCCAACAGCTCCAGCTCAATTGTTTGGAATACATTTCAATGGTTTTCTCTGCTGACATACTCTTGGCTGGCCATATATTTACTGTGTTAACTTTGAGCAAGAGTTTCTTAATGAAATTACAGAAATAGTATCGACCCTCGTAAGAATTACTCATTACCACGTTAATTATTAGCTGTTCTTAATATCGATTTGGCAGGGCAATGCTTCTTGCCAAAATTTTTAAACTAATTTAGCTGAATAAATTGAAATTAGTTGACAGAGCTACCAACAAAAAGAGTACTCAGAAATTTATTGAATAACTTATTTTTTTCACTCACTCCTGAACAACCCAAAACTACATTATAGGATAGATCCATTTGTCCGAGAACAGGGGTCTTATGGCCTGTTGTAAAATGGGGTAATGGAAGGAAGGTTGGGTATTGACCGTCCAGTTCTATGCAAAATCTCTATTTAAGTCAGGGAATCAAACCGAAACCGCATACCGAAAAGAACCGATTAAGGGGGTTTTCTCCTCCGTTTTTTTTTTTCATTTTTTTATAGTTTGGATGTTTGAGAATATTGCTTCAAAAGTATTTTTTGAAATTCGAAATACTTTAAAAGATATGGGAGCATGAAATAACGCCCAGGGAAATAACGCCCGTGGGCATTATTTCACTCCAAAAAGGGAAATAACGCCCACGGGCGTTGTTTCACTTTCAAAAGTGAAATAACGCCACTGGTGACAGAGGGTGGTGATTCTCATGTTTTAAAAACATTTTGTGAATGATATAAGAAATGTTAATTATAAGGTAATCATTTAAATTTATGTCTTGTGCACGAAAAATTAGAGCAAAGTCATGGCCAAGACCGAGCATCAGACAAATTCAAATTCAATCATACTCAAATTTCAGATGGCGTTCCAGGTGTTACATGTTTCAATATACTTATAATATTACAATACCAATTGCAAAGAAGACGAAGTTATTGCGGCGCTATTTCAAAGGATTTTGTTAAAGGCTTGTGTGCTTGTGGAAGATGACATACGAAAAACAGTGCCGCCGGCAAAATCGCGCGATTTTCAAAAAAAAAATTTTGCCTGCGGCGCTCTCTTTTTTTACTTCACTCACACAGGAACCTGCACTTCACTTTTAAATGATTTTTTTTTAAAGGATTGTGTATCCGTAAGAGGTTAATATATTATATTATATATTTTATAATATAAAAATATTGAACCATGTATCATCTGGAACGCCATCTACAATCAATCCCTAAATTCTACACCTTCTATCGCCCACGGGCGTTATTTGTCTTTAATCTTCACCCATCTAATTCAATATTTTAGCTAAATATCGCTTTCACCACTTTTATTCCTTGATAATGTTGATTTCAACCCGCTCTTTATTTTGTATTTCCCTTAAGAAACTCGATAAAAGCTGTAAGTGGTGAAGGAAATTCAATTTTAAGGCTTAAGAGAAATTATCTTAACTTGTTTTAAAGCCACACCACGTGCATTTTCTGTTTACGGTCAAATCTTAAGGGCTACAAGCTCATTGGAACCATTCAACGCGTTATTGGGAAGGAAGTCTCAAAAGCAAGGCAGATTTTATAAGTTCTTGGAAGTAATTCGGGATGAGCGAAGCTTGGTTTGGCCCTTTGTAGCTGTATATCCAAATATACATTACATTTACAATTCAGGAAGAGGATTTTGCTGCTTCCGTTACATTTACAAATGCAACCGAAGGAGATTTGAGTGCCCTTACCCAGAAACGCAAAAACCAGCGAAATATAGAAAACAAAATTATGGAGTTGAGCAAAAATTTAGACAGAGGTATAATTTTCCTTGAAGATCTTATGCATTTCAGATTAAATCAAACGGTTGAAGTCCTTGCATAATATTTGTGGAAAGCCCGAGGCATGTGGCATTAAAGCCATGTCATCATTTTAAAATCGGTGCGAAGTGTTATGACAAATTAGTAGAAAAAACGACAAAAAAACAAATATTTATTGCTCTGCCCATATTGCATTCAAATAATTAAAGACCATTTCACAATATTTCATATTAAATATATTTTGTTGCATTACATATTGCTGTAATATTTAAGTGGAATGAGAGACGTGAAGGTGAAATAATCGCGGATGATGTGGGCGTTATTGCACTCATAACAGTAACGACCGTTGTTTTTACTTCACTTTTTAAAGTGTGAAAGCGCCAACGTGCTCAAAGTGAAATAACGCCCGCTGGGTGTTATTGTCACTTTTGAAAGTGAAACAACGCCCACGGGCGTTATTTCCCTGGGCGTTAATTTATGCTCCCGATATAGCCTTTTTTGTCGACCAATATAAGCTCTGATAAAACAAGCAATTTTCAAGTTACTTGAAACTTAAAACGTATTTATCTCGAAACCACTTTTTTCGAACTGGTGGCTTTGATATCTCCGGTAACACTGAACCGATTTTGATGATTCAAATTGAAATCGATGCAGAATTATCACCATTCTGGTCGGACCTTCAATCATAATTTTAAAAAATTGTTTACTATTTTTTTTTGTTACACTAAACTACAAAACAAGGGCCCAAAATCAAACTTTCATTTTTCAATGGCCGCCATTTTGTCAAAACAAAAAACCACAAAACATTGTTTGAGGGTGAAACCAGAATGACATCTATACTGATTATAGCCCCGTTTTTAGATTTTATTTCACACGACCTGGAGAGGTAGCAGTAAAAAATTTTTTGTTTACTCTAATCTGTTTAAACACAATACAAAAAACAGAGTTGGAAAACTCTTTGCGTTTTCAGATAAGATTTCTTTTAAAAAAGGTCCATAAAACATCCTCGACATGGAGAATACTCAGAACCGTAACCGATAAGAACCGAAAAGAACCCAATCAGTGTATCAGTACAGTTTTGATTCTGAGGTATTTTTTTCTTTTTTTAATTTCCGTAGCAGCCGCTAGTTTAGTCATCGCTAGATTCAGAGCTACTAACTGCGCCAAATGTGTAGAGCGTAAGAGAGTGAAGTGTGTGCATTAGTTCGGACATTTTATATATGGAAAAATGTAACGTCATACTGATACCCGCTTAAACGATGCATATTTGTGTATAAAACGCATAGCAAAAAAAATTTTTGAGAGAAAATAAAGTTTAGGGTCTGCGACTTGGACTTAAAGTTTATCACTCATACGTACTGTACATTTTTAAATTTTTAGTAGTTGGCGTAGACTTGGTTTGAAGTCATAACATTTGACAAAAAGGTACCATGACCAAAAAAATATGTTTTTATATAACAGACACAATATGTAGGTAAATATATTTGGTACTTAATATATTTGGTAAAAATTTTATATTACGGCAAAATTTCTACTATTTTGCGCCGTTTACTTCTAGATGAAAGCAAGTTTTAGCCGTTCATTAAGAGGCTATCAAGATATCTTTGAAGTCAGGTCCCACACTGAACTGAAGTGCTTCGCATCACGGTTGCAGCCGTTCCTGCGAATAGTCTACTTTTACTGCGCTGCTTAGAAATAAGCTTCTTCAGAATCGAAAAGTAATGCGGATTACTATACTACTATGGGCAAAAATACAGGGAAATTATTTATAAATCAAAAACTCTTTATTTAGTATTGTCAATTCATTTCATTCCCTTGAAAGTAACCTTCCCCTACTGCATTACACTTGTGCCAACGTTTTTTACAATTTTGATTGTGTTTGTAGGACAATTTTAAGAACATGCTGCAAGGTCTTCTTCTGGTACAGTCTTCAATTTCTTCTTCGTTTGGGGCTCTGTCTCTTTATCAATTCAAAACGGTGTCCACGGAGCGATCTCTTGAGTTTAGCGAATTGCCCATAGTAGACAAAATGTACACTCAAAATTGTTTTCACTGTTATGTCTGTAGTGTCTGACTAGAAGGACAGTGCGTTCATGCGTACATGGCCCTTTGTTGAAAACCCGCTCGTCGACCATGCGGACTTCAACTTGCGAGCCACACTAGTCGCACTTTCTGAAATGGGCAGTCTTGAGAATTTAGTCCCATATAAAAGCGTGGAAAAAGCGCATCTCTTCGTTGGAAATGGGCTCGCTTCGTCAAAATTTGGTCCTAGTCTACCAACCAAAAATACATTCGATTTCTGCTCCATTTTTATTTGTTCTTCGATTAAATTCAAATTTGACAACTTTTAAAATGATACGAAGAATTCGACGACAGAATTTCGATTCGGTGAACGGGTCGTATACGTAATATTTGTGGAAACTTTGATGGCTTTTCGCAGAGGTTAAAACATGATATAAAATTTTTTGATTTTTTAATTCATTATGTACACCCTAAAAGTAATCGTTTAAGATGGTATCAGTTATATTTTTTATCGGCGTCCACCCTAGTGTACATGTATGCTTATGTGTGGAAGACTGAAAGAGGAACACTAACGAAAGTATGTATATTAAGTTCTGTTATTGCATGTTCGCTTTCTGCCAAGGCTTAGCTTTTTGCCGATTTTGTATGGAAAACGTCTGAGCTCAGTAGTAAAGTCGATGGACTGCTATTATGCTTTTTAGAAGAAATCATTAATTTACCCTCTCTGTGACCAAGTTTTTTTTTGTGTTTGAGTAACGTTAAGATTGGTCAAAATATTGTTAAAAATTACTATTACTATACTATTTTTTTATGGAAAACAAACTCAAATACAATTTTAAAATTATGTTCACATTCATGTGTATGGCTTGTTTTCCTTTGTTTAAATTAAGTTTTAAAATTTTTGTTCCATACCAGTACGTAAAGGAATACCGAAATAAAAATGTACGTACCGATACTGAATCGAGCACAGAAAAAAAATGGAACCAAAACAGAACTTAAGATCCAAAAACGGAACCGAAATTCAATTCGGTTTTATTTCCTAATGTAAAGCCTCTTAAAGAGAATCCCCAGATTACCCAGGTCTTCAACAAATGGTTTTTATAATTTACTATGTACATTAGACTGAACATAATCGTATGGGAATTTTTTTTTTTTAAATGTTGTGATCCTCAGGGCGCAAAAAATTCGGAAAAATTTCTAGTTACCGTAATAAAAAACCAAACTTCGAAATTTTAAGGTTTAATACTGGCGCCGTGGGCTTAAAGTTGCTAAATTAAATTTCACTTTCCCCTTTTTAATTTTACTTTTTCGTAGAAGTAACCTTTGAGATGCCAAACATTTTTAGAACTAAAAATATATTTTTAAAAATTTTTTATTCAAAGCAAAATGCTGGATATAGAGGATTCGAGCATTTATTTGATTAACGCGTTGCGGGTAGTGCTGGATTCAGCAAGCTACCATCTAGAAAAGCGGTTCTTCTGCATAATATAGGAGGATTCAAATACACATTACGGGACAGCCTAAACCGCACTGTCCTTGGGCTTGCCATGAAACTAGGAAGAGGTTGAGGAAACTTTGCGTTTCTCAGAAAGAATGCTCGTAGCGATAAAGACTTGTACCGCAACAGAGAAAGGAGTTTTTTTTGGACCATTTAGAAGAAATTTTTGATGCTGCTAAAAGACAGAGGTCCGATGAAGACGAGTCCCTATCTATTGGAAGTAGTCGCCATCCATATCAAACGGATTTTGAAATAGCAAACAAAATATTCTTATGAATAAATTTGAATAACTACTTTTAATTGCATTTTGCATTTCCACTTTAAACCCTTACGAACATAAGAGTTTTTTTTTAGCAGCGAAATAATTTAAAACTGAATATCTATGTTTCATTTGTTATCTTTGTTGCCAGCCATTTTGTAAATTGTTAAGGTGCATATGATGAAGCAACACAATAAGGACAGGAATCTGCATTTTGAAAAATTATCTTTTGAAAATTTGCTTCAGTGAGGAAGCCATTTTACTTATGGTTTGGTGTTCGACTCATATGCTTATCCATAATTAGTACAAAACCTTTAAAGCACAGCGCTGAAATTTGCTCAACACTTTATTTTATTCTTGGACAGTTATGAAGAACTACACGCAAACAAAGGTAGAGGAACATGGAATGTTTGGGTAAAAAATGCTCACGCCCAAGGACCTCTTCATCTCACGGTATGCCTATCCTGCAGTTTTAGTTCAGGCACAGCATTAATGGTTTCTGGCACATCAACCGGTTTTAAATTGAACCAAAACGTTTGGCATCCCAGGTTGTTTTAATGAAAACGTAAAATGAAAAAGGGGAAATCAAAATTTAATGTAGCAACTTTAAACCCACGGCGCCAGCACCAAACCTAAAAACTTCCAAGTTTTGTTTTTCATTACGTTAACTAGAAAATATTACGAATTTTTTGCGCATTGAGGAACAGAACATTTCCAAAAAAAATTTTTTTCATATAAGGGACGTTCAGTCTAATGTACATAGCTGAACCGTGCCGACCTTGCGTTAGGATTTTAAGAAATTGTGTTGTTGTATATTAACATGATTAGCTTTTTTTTTGAAAATAAACTTTTCCATCAAGTAACTTTTGTGTCACTGTTTAGTCACTGTTTAAGCACGGTTAAATCACTGTTAAGTCACTGTTCCCACCCTTGCACCCTTCCTCTCCTATTGTTAATTCATTGTTATGTCTTTTTTGAGTCACTGTTAAGTCATTTTTTAGAGCAGCTATGGCAAATGGTTAAAGCGGTTGACTTGGTAAAGACAACATTTTTTCTGACATTTTCACCCACTTCGCGGACACATTTTTCAAATTTTCTTTCATATTGCGTGCTTACATAACTAAACGAAAGGCTATCCCAAATATTAGTTCTCAAGCAAAAGAGGTGTTGACGGTGGGTTGATAATCGGTCAGTCAGTCATATATAGATTGGTTTGGAAATGCTTAACTTGAAGCCGTGCAGTAAAGAACAGGTTGAAAGAAAAAGAAACTAAAAAAAAACAAACTCCAATTACATGCCTTTTATCTTTGTTGTTAAGGTAGGTATTACCGGCTGGCCCCATGTAGGGGGGCCACACATAGACCTTACGGTCCTTAGTGAGGCCGGGTGCTTTATGGTACCATTTCCTGTAGGATTCTTGACGTTTTGGCAAATGCCAATAGTTGTTTGGGGGAGCTCTTGGCTGCCTCTTCCAGAGTGGTGAAGCTTGGGGAGTGCAGATGTTTTAATCTTGTCGTGGCGATTGCTGGGCAGCTGCAGATGAGGTGTTCTAGAGTTTCTGCTACTCCAGGTTCCTTGCATTTCCTGCAGGTGTCTGCTGTCGTGATGCCTAGCTTTATCGCGTGAGCGGCTGCGAGGCAGTTTGTTGTTAAACTTCATGGTCAACCAAATATCACCCATACTTTGCATAGATATAATTTATCAATTTAAAGGGGATTATTCAATACAAAAAAAAAAACGGTATCACATGCTTATGAAACAACAAAATTTTCATTTTCCTGGGGATTTGAGTTTGTTTTGATATCTTGATTAATTTCCTAGTAGAAATTCATCAAATGCTTTGGGAAACGTAAAAAGCAGTTTTGCATATTTGATAGATAGGATTTTAAGACCTCATAATGGATAACTGCTGTTAAGGTAAGATCAACGTACAAAAAAGAAGACAATAAGTTGTGACTGACCATTGATAAGTTCAAGCTTGGAAAATCAGTTTCACATTATTAAATAAGAACACTTTTAAGATTCCCGAAACTGATTTGCTTTGGGCTACATTCATCAGCTGTTTCAGATGAAAAATTCATGAAACTATGGTCACATTAAAATAGTTAATTAAATAGAAGAAACAAAAAACCAGCGGCCTAAAAGGGATGGACTCAAAACTTTTTAGCTCAGTCAAATATATTCGCAAATCTGCACAGTTCTTAAGGAATTTTGTATGTCTTAAGCTGTTTCACAATTTTATTTTGTATGTCTTAAGTTGTTTCACAATTTTATCCTGCCACTTCCTCTTGAGATCTGTCAAATTGTATTCCTTTATCTCTATCACATTTCAGAAAAACGCAATTTGGACCAGGGCTGCAAACCGGTTCGGAGTTGAGCCGCTCCGGAGTCGGAGTCTCCGGCATTTTTGGGATGCGCGAACCGCACCTGAACCGGAGCAGAACAAATTTTTCTGTCCGAACCTGAACCGGGTTCGGTTCAAAAATATGTTTCTACTAAATTTTTTTTTTAGTATTTATAAATTTCCAATACACATTAATGCACTACATATTTAGAAAGTGCTTAGAATCCCATTCTCACATTTCCAATTCAATCCCAACTATCCCATCAATAATCGTCAAAATGAACTAATAAATAAAAGCATCATCTTCCATGTCATCTTTTTCCTTTTCTCGGAATATAAAGATTGTGTTAAAATTTCTTATTTACCAAAGATTTGAAAAAACGAGCTTAAAATATCTCAATTCTTGTATAAACTCTTCCAGAGGCACAAGAACCCAGCCAAAGAACTAGAATTAATAAAAGTTTAGTCTGATATAGAAAATATCAAGACTCTAAACTTCCATTAGGGCACGCACACTTGCATCTGAAAGATAAGCTGACGGCTGACCATGATATTTAAGTAAACCATAGTTATTTGTCAAGGTCAGCTTTAAGTTCTGCCGTCCGTTCATCATTAAGGCACATGTGTGAGCGCGCCCTTAATGATTAAAATTTTGAAGTACTTTCCAATTCAATGTTGTCCGAACTAGCCATTAAACAAAATTATTGTCGAACCCCGGTTCAAACCTGAACCATGGTTTAGCGACCTCCAGAACCCGCTCCGTGAACCCGAACCCAAACATTTTTGGAGGTTCGAACCCCGGAGTGAACCACTTCCGTTTAATAGGAGGTTTGCAGCTCTGATTTGGACAGCGGTATCCATTTGTGTTGAAGGTAAGTGGAAATGCGCCGAAAAAGTTTAAGTGGGAAAAATATATGTTTTTTCTTTATCCGATTGGCTCGAATTTTGAATAGATAATGGCCGGGAAGTTCTTCAATTCTTGCACCAGCTGTAATTTAAAAGATTTTATGCTTAAATCGTTCCGCAACATTTTCCATGTGGAAGAATAACAGAAACCTAATTGCTGCGAACGGCGCCAAATCGATAATTCGCGTTCATTAACAACACTGGCGAATGCAGCTGTGACATTTTCCTTTGTCCGCACACTACGTAAGCCATAAATGTAAACTTGGTGCGAAATTTGGTCACAAGATTCCGAGTAGCCGCCTTAGAAGGTCAGGCCCAAACTGAAGTTTGAACTGAAGGGAGAAGTTCACTATGCAATTTTGATAATACAATTCAATAATCTGCAAGCGTTGTTCGTTTGTAAGTCAATTCAAGGTTAAATTATACAGCAAACAAGTTTGACAGTAACATGTGAGACGAAAACTGCAAAGAAAGCTGCTAAAAAAACATCCTTTATGAAGACGGGTAAATAGACGGATGGTAAAGATCGAAAAATAGCTACAATTACTCAATTTTCGCTAAAGCTTAGGTTATTATTAGCACGGATTAGTTAAGAGATTGTGAACATTAAAACAAAATGAAGAAATTTGCAAAAAATTTTAAAGTAAGATTGAAATACTAAGAGGGTTAGTGAATACATAATACGTTTAAATTAAACTTTTTAAAATTGCGAGCATTTAAATGCTAATTTATACGCCAACTACATTTTAACACGTTTATTTCTGCCTTTCTATGATATTTGGAAATCTTTTGATTTAAATTTGCATTAAAAATTACCGCTTAAGTAAACAGTATTTACCAACACTGGGTCTGACTCGTTACTTTTTACCACCAACGGTCACACTAAGGGCAAGCAACAACTTTTGATTTCAACATTTAAATAATATTTCAAAATAATGTGGTTTACACCAAATCTAAGAGTCTCCTTGATTCCACTTTCAAGCCCACCCACGGCCATACACTATGACTTCGTCAGTACCAAATTTGGTAGAATATTATTGGGAATAGCAACCGAAATCCCAGCAATTTGTGTGCTTTATTTTGTATCTGCTGCTGGGGAGGAGGCATCACTTCAGGAAGTTAAACAACGTTGGCCCAAGGTTCCAGTACAGCGGAATGAGCCGCTTATACAGCAGTGGATCGACAGATTGTTCAGCCCAGAAAAGGAAAATACCCCACCAATCGAAGTAGCTGTCCAAGGCACCGAGTTTCAAGTGGCCGTTTGGCAATCCTTGGTTAGCTTGGAGTGTGGACGTACCTGTTCATATGGCCAGTTGGCCGAGCTGATGGGACGTCCCAAAGCAGTGCGAGCGGTGGCCAATGCTGTGGCCAAAAATGAAGTCTCTATACTTATTCCCTGCCATCGCATTGTCTCCCAGAATGGTCAGGTGAAATACCATTGGGGTGGAGAGCTCAAGACACAACTGTTGGCCTATGAGGCAACTAAAGACACATGAATAATATAATTTAAAAATCGTTTTATTTGTTTTTCATGGAAATTCAAAAATGCATTTTCATTTCTTGTTCTGTTATCAACTGAAAAAGGGGGAAAATGCAAAACAGACTCGAGATTGTGCATTCACTCCTCCTCACAACTCTTCCAGATCCTACTTAAATTGTACCTAAATATTAAACCTGGGACGTCCTTGTCTATTCTCGATGCAGCAACACGAAAATGGCCAGAATGGAGAGTATAGCCCACTGTCAAAAAAACAGAAATTGTTTAAGCAAGAGCAAGTGGAAGCACAGGCTTGGGCAAGCTCACCTTAACTTTGGGATACTCGTTCATGAAAATGGTAATGATTCCCACATAAGGCAAAAACCCTCTGGCTCGACCCACAATATCCTTCTTGGTCAGCCAAAGTTGGCCTGGGGCATAAAGTCCTCGATCGTCCACATTGTTATTATCGCCCTTGGTGAGGAACTTGACGGTACCGTCTTCCCTGCAAATTATAATTTATTAATTAGGATTTTTGTGGTAGACTAAATCGATCCACTCTCATACTTCTCATGCAATTTGATCACACGATGCACAATGGGTATATCTCTGCCCTCCACTTTGAACACCACAATCTCGCCCACGCGCACCGGCTCCTCCTTGTAGTTGGTGAGGAACAGTAAATCACCGCGATGAAAAGCCGGCTCCATGCTGCCACTCAATACAACAACAATGGGCGATTCACTGCCGGTGACCACCATCAGACCCTTCCATATCATGAGGGCCGAGGAGACAATCATGGCAAAGCTAAGCACCTGGTACAGGGACTGCAATAATGGGAAATGCAACAACAGTTTTATTAATCTCACTCCCCAGTCTCTCCCTCTCTCTCTCCAACTCCCACCTGACGCTTGTTCATACGATTGAAATCGCCCATCATTTCGTCGATTTGCAGCATGCTGGCTATGCCCATGGTGACGATGGATTAAATTTGGGTTTGTTTTAATGGGGAAAGCTGGTAATATATTAACTTGAGAGAATCTGGGTCCACGAATACAAAAAAAGAAGAGGGACACGTAGAACGATAACAAACAGCATTAATCTATCGAAGCTATCGTCTGACCGATAGCCGGCAAGCAAAATCTTGAAAATAATCGAGTGTGGTCACACTAATTCGAAAAATAGTCGAGCATGGTCGCCCTAATCGATATTTTTATACACAAGCAATGTGGTCATACTATGTCTACCGCAACAGCACCAGTGCTGGCAGAATTTAAAAGCCAAAAAACTTGGTGACCAAATTTAGCTTGAAATACGAAGAGCGCTCGCGAGTGCAAAAAAAAAAACAAAAAACTCTCTACGTACCATTTAAGAGTAGTTTTTAACTCTGGAACATTTTTGTTTCGTTATTTGTATTTGATAAAACCTCCTCTAGGGGTTTTGAAAACATCCTGTGAAAATTTCATAAATTATTTTTACAAAAATAATAACCGACCCTCGCAAGGTGCTGCCAAAACAAAAAAAACTCCCTATAAAAAACACGCAAAAACTTTTGGCACCGTTTGGCGCTCCCTTGTTTTGGCAATACACAAGAAAATCTTGCAAAAATACTAAATGCGTAGAATGATGTATTTTTTACTGGGATCCGGAACCGTATAACGAAAATAGTTGATCAAAACTCAGACCCGATAATTCAAATTTTTTGTATGTATAGTAACCGAGAGCCAATACTCTAGAAACCGAAAAAACCGAAAAAAAGCTAAGAGTTTTACCGGTACAGTTTTGGTTCTGCAAAACGGAGACTTTAAAGTAATTTAATGAAATCGTATGCTTTAATAAGAGTCTGTCCTAGAAAATCATTAGTATTCTAATATAGAAAAGTATCTGAACTCGTGGATTTCAGCTTGATTCTACTATAAATTTGACAATCTTTTCAAATTTAAAACATTAAAAATAGCAGGCCTCCTAGACTATCAAATCTAACTTTTGTTTTAAGCTAATTAAACTTTAAAAACCATCAGAGAGCAGCGGGGAAACTGCCGAATGCTTTTGCTTCCTCTTTAGATTTAGCTTTAAAATAGCTAAACCCACAGCACTGTCTCTGCTATTAGCCCTTATGTTACTTAACAGAGCTGCCGGCGTGCAAACATTTTTCCCAAAAAAAAAAAACATTTAAAAAAAGGAGCAAAGTCGAGCTGCCATGGGTGATAAACTGCTGGACTCCTCGCAAATCATTAATGGATTGGCTGTGATGATATCATTCTTCGTGGGCTATCGTTATGCCCTGAAGCGAGGCGAGGCATGTGCTAAAATTGACGATGACACCGATGGTGGAGCCGCAGGCGAAGCAGCTGCAGTGGCCGACAGGGTGAGGTGGTGTTAGGCAAGGGGAGGGCTGCGTTTGACCTATTTCCATTGCAACTCATTGTGCTACTTACAGAACTTTGGCGGCTTCAATGACAATTTCAAAATGGTTCTCGTAGTGCGGAATGACCTGAAAATGGGCAAGGGCAAAATTGCCGCCCAGTGTGGTCATGGTGCAGTGGGCGCCTACCAGCGTGCTGTCACCAGAACTCCAAAATTGTTACGGGCCTGGGAGAATTGTGGCTGTGCAAAGATTGCGGTACGCGTGGAAAGCGAACCGGAGCTGATGGCCATCAAGAGGGCCGCCGAGCAACAGCAGTTGAACACCTGCCTTATACGTGATGCCGGACGCACCCAAATCGAAGCAAACTCAAAGACTGTGCTGGCCATTGGACCGGCAGCGGCTGTTGATATCGATCGTGTTACTGGCCATTTGAAGCTATTGTAAGAGCAGATGCCACTGGAACTTCTCAAAAGCAATATACACACATGTATGGGCAGAACTTATATCTAAGATTTACCGTGAACCAGTTAACTGTAAACGGAGCTAAAACAGAAGGTGACATATTAAATTATTTGTGATGCTGCTTGGTCTTTCTAAACTTAAATCGGAGTTTCTTACTGGAATTTCCATGTGATATAAGATGGGTTGCCTTGGAAACCATTGAATAAACAGTCGAGGAAGATTTAGTCGGCTGACTGAAATGGTAAGACAAACAGTCAAATATCTTTAAACTTAAGCAGAATGTCTTCTTTGGGGAGACGAATTAAATACAATTTCTGAAATTTTTTCAGAATTTTAAAAGTTGTGGCAGGTGGTTAAAATTAATTAAATCATGCAGTACCCGGCGGTCCTGTTAGAATACGATTTGTGCTCCTTTACATTGCATCGTGAACGACCTACATTTTAACTCTATCCAGGACTAGCAATTTCTCGTTTGAGAATGCCACCTGAAGTTCCGGCTTCGAGCTAAAGCTTCTGTGATCGCTGTGGCTTGGAGTAACTACGCCAAGCGTGCGCAAAAAAGTCATTCGTACCCCAGAGTCTGTAGCTGGGGAACAGCGTTACCAATTTAGCTATTTTCCCACCAGATTTAACTATTTTGTAAGGTTGACAGCCAGAGACCATGGTGTAATAATTTAAGGTGAAGCAGTCAGCATCTGCTTAGGGCCAGCTACATAAGCCCGAAGACTGCATCCAAAGTTCCGACCTCTAAATTTATTTTCTGTGCAAACATAAGTCTTATGAAATATCTGCCGATTTTCATAAAAACTTTTTTCCTTTGTCTTTTAACTTTCTTAGCTCGTTTTTCGTATAAAATAGTCGAAAGAGTTTCTTTTTGGACCTTGGACTCTTTTAATTCTTTCTCAAGCTTCCTATTTTCCCATACTTGGTATCAATTGTCGGCGTTTAGGTGCTTTGTCTTTATAAAGACGTCTATAGATGTATAGATTTTTCAGGCAAATGTTTTTAGCATACCCTAGTATTTTCCTTAATAGAAATGCCTTAAGGCTAATGTCAGAGTGCGCGCGAGAACCGTTGTGATAACATTGGGCGAGAGCGAGCGATAAACCATTGCAGCCATTTTTTAATGCACTCGCTCAAAAGGTGTCAGAGTCCAAGCGATAAAGCGAGAGCGATGTGAGAACTCGCTCAGATCTCAAGTATATTTTGTAGCATTTTTACCCTTTTCTATTTGTAAATTATGCATAATCGGGGGGGCCACAGAAATCTCTAGAGATTTTGCCGACGGTTGGTTTGTAAGTCTCTCAAAGAATTCGTCGGTGCCACAGAACTTCGAGAGATTTCATTTTCCTATTAGAAAGTTTAGTTAGAATAGCAGATGAATTTCTCGCCGTTTTTTAGTTATGGTTTAATTTGATGTTTCACAGAAATTTTTTGCAGCCCTTAATCCGTTGTTTGTCAAGTAGATGGCGCTGACCATTGACAGGTGGAGCCACTGAAAAAGCGATTCGACAAATCTCCTTACAACACCCGGGAGGTTTGAAACCAACCAAATGAAATTTCTGTAGCACCTAAGAATTGGAATTTGGTTGGACGAGGTTTCTGTGGCACCCCCGAATATTATTACCTAATTTTTGACAAGTCAGTATGGGATGAATCTCGCGCGCACTCTGACATTAGCCTAAGACTGTTCCCAAATGGTTTTTCGTTCCACGTCTTTTGGAATACGTTTGAGCTTAACGTTGCTTCGTGCACACGATTTGCGGCTAATTCTTTTGACATTTGACACTAAAACCAGTCAAAAAAACCAAAAGCATTCAAAAACACAGAAAAATTTGTCCGCACCTAACCTTTCGCTTCAAGCATTCACAACGAACTGGCCCACTGGCCCTACAAACAGAGATACCGTTCTCTCGTTCGGTTTCACCTTATATTATTACACCATGCCGTAGACTATTCGGAACATGGGATTCTAGCTATTTTAAAATACCTGCCAGTTTTTACGATTTCGGAGGTGCAAATATTATATTTCTGATAAAACTGACTGGAATTGAAGCTCTTGGTAATTGTTTAGTAGAGCTACCCCTCACCAAAAAAATTGAAAAAAAATCCTCCATGGACGGCGAATTTACTAGCTCTACTAAACAGTTACCAAAATACTTATTGAAATCTTTATTGGATACTAGATTCCGTTGTTGCAGCTGCTCCAACAATTCAGAGTTTTGTTATAGCCGATCTAGTAGTTGTAAGTAAACTCTGGAGCACGCGCAGTACTCGAAATGCGGAACATTAATTGCCTTGTGCTGTTGGAAAATAAACTTTTATCGCCTTCGACTCTGAAGAATAGGCAATAAACTTAATTGCAAAATGTCCACGTACTCTCTGGAGTTCAAATGAGTGCTTGGAAATCCCAGTTCCAAGCAGCCACACTCCCAGAACGCAGCCCAAACCGTCCATGATCCTCCTTTAAAATTTCTCTTAGAAAAGAGCAGGGGTTCCTTCCTCAAATCCGTCTAATAGTGCGAAAAGGCATGAGGACCGTCCAAAGTTAACTTTTTCTCATCCAAAAAAGTGGTATAAAAGGATTACGCTATAAAATCTTACTATCTTTGTCCCGTCAGTTGCCAGTTTGGCCAATTTCACAAGGTCTTCTTTATGACAGCCTAGCAACCTTTTTGCCACCATCAACTTTTGTGCGACTTCATTAGCGGTCTTCGGCGCGGTCACGCTGACTTGTCTTCAGCTTACGTCCTTTGTGCTTTTTTCCATATTCATTTTGGACTTTCTAAAAATTTCTCACAACTTTATCAGAGCGAATTATTTTTCTGGCTGTTTAACGAAATAAGCAATTCTCATTTTAGAGCGCCATATTTGGCCTTTCTCGTCTTCTGACAGCACTGGCCCACTTGGCATATTTATAAATGTATTATAAATAGTTAACCAACCAAGTGTGTGCAAACATGGCTAAACATAGCTATGCCCCACATGTAATTATGCCTAGCACAAAACGAAAATGAAACATAACGGTTAATTTTTGCATTAAAAGTGTTGATTTTTGTCACCTATTTTCGTCATTTTTAACGTTCTTTCAAAGGGTAATTTCACAGTTTTTCTAGCTCCACTGTTTCTATAAGTGTTTTGGAGTTCGGTTCCGAATGACAGAATTCGGTTTTTGCTGTAAAGCTGCTATAGAATTCCCAAACGGTTATAGCAGTGATGGCATAAGGAGGCAGTAGACAGTCTGGTGAGTTCCTGTTTTAAAGCTCAAATGAAAATTTGCGATTTGTCCATTTGATCTACAAAATTCCTTTTCACCGACTATAATTTCCATCTTTATAATAATCCAAAGTGAAATATTTTTGACCATTAGATCTACTCCTTCTATTTACCAACTCCTGATTTGTCATTTCAATATCAAGCGCTTATATTAGCTTTAAAAATTTCGCGGTTTTCGCATTACAATAAAAGTTATATATCCTATTTTCAAGTCCAGTTTATCAATTATCATAAGAATTCGTTCAGCCGATTCTGTTTGATTGCGTAACCAACATACAAACTTTATTAATTAAGAAATTAAATTATTTTCTGTAAAAATTCTTAGCTAAGATTTTTACCAAAGCATCCATAGATGGCGCCACTAAGTTTTTTTGTGGCGATTCCAATTACAAATTCAGTTCCTCTAACTCACACATCACTAACAACTATCGATGCTCGATACTCACGCCTTTTATGCATTGCTAATTCCCACACAGACACACTTAACTCTCTGCCTAAGATTCGACTGACAGCGAACAAGTTCGGTTTATTGGAGACGGCGAGTTGCCGGTAAGAATGAGTGTCACACAATGGCGGTGAGACATGTCAGTTATAAGTAAAGTCAATAATTATACTCTATCAAGTGTTGAGGGTTATTTGCATGCTCTGAATAGATCTGTTTTAAATATTTATTATTGAAACTTAAAGTTGGAAAAGGGTGTGATGAATGAAGTGACTGAAGCAAACTACGGGGCTATTTTCTTTTAAAGATATTGTTTATTTATTAAAACTTACAGTATAAAAAGTTATCAGGGTTGACATTATCTTAATTGAATATTAAAAGTGTGGCCGTGTGTGAACCAATTAGTTTACTGGGTTTAGTCCTTTATACCTTTTACACATCCGGTCGCAATGAAAAATCTGTTCAAACTTTGCCCTTCGGATTCGGCGTTAAACTGTAGGTTCCTTTCTCCTGCACACACGCCAAGAGATTGAGAGAAGCTTGGCTTGGGCCTTTGAGGCTGTATAGACCATTTTACAATTAGGGTGTTCACTTTGTAGGGCACATAGGCACTTGGGGAAAAGTGTAAGCAACTCCACCAACAATTTACTCTGAACAAATACAAATACTTGTTGGGCAAACCTAACTCAACAAAGTGAATACCCTAAATCAGAATATCTGTGTATACAAGCAGAGAAAGCACACTGCTCTCTTTTGCAACAACAAACATGTGCTAACTGAGAGCGCTCTCGTGTTTCTAAACACACACAAGCAAAGGCAAAATGAGCATGTGTATTTTGCCGGCCCCTCGTTAAATATTAAAAGTTTTACGAAATATTTAAAGTTGAATTAAAATGTCCAGGCATAATCATTTTCACCCTGTTGCTCTTCCGCTGGGTTGTGCTGAGTAACAACTGCATTGGGCTGTTGTGGCTGTTCCGGATTTAGCTGATATTCTTGTGACTGCTGATGATAGTTAAGCATTGCTTCCGTTTGTAAAGGTTCATTGGATGCATCCAATAGATAGAGTTGCGATTGACTTTGCTGTATGGAGGTGGTGTGCGTCTGATGTGGTTGCATCATCATCATGTCACTCTCTTCCAAAATTTCCTTTTTAATGCGCACCCGTGAGCCATCATCTTCCTCATCGCTTTCCGATATATCCAGATCTTCGTCAATGCCCATGCCGCCATTGTCCATGCTACTGGTGGGCAGATCCAATGGTGGCATTTGCATGGCAGCCGAGTCATCGTCAAGATTTGGTGGCGGGTTTACTAAGGCAGTACTAGAGGTGGCCATTTCTGGGGGATTGTACTGACCATTGTCATCCTGAACATGAGCCATAAAGTCAGAGAAGGCGCCCTGAGAACTGGTTGTGGGATCGCCAAGATTTTGACGAGGCTTGTGCATGGCCAAGAAATCGGATGGATCATAGTTGGGATCCACATCCATAGATTCATCTGGAAGGGAGACAGAAGCAATTGAATTAAATAATGAATTGGAAAGCTTTTGTATTTTTTTAGATTTTTGGATATTAAAACTAAGAAAAGAATATTATGGGGATGCAAACCGGTTGTGAGACAAAAAATGATGGAGAAACCCAAAACAGCTCTGACCTACTTCATTGACCGTTGGACAGCGACTGAAAAGCTGTTTGCTTTCTTGACACCAGCCTCGGCAGGCGTTTGGCTCGTTTCTGTTGAATAGCGAAATGAGTTCGGCCCCTGCGGGCCAGGTATGCCAATCGATGTTCTAGAAGTTCCATTTCAAAACCAAGAATCAAAAGTTTATATTAAAAAGGTCGGTTTGCATCCCTAAAATTGTTAATGCTTCAATAGACACCTTGCTGCTGTTGAGCGTAGTAGCCAGCGCCAATGCCACTCAACTGCACCATAGCTTCAGCTGCCTGCTGGCTATTATCCTCCTGCTCTACTATTCTCATTAAGAAAGCCGCGAGAAATAGAAAATAGAATCCAAATGTAATTTTAAAATTAAGTTTAGTAACAAAATTGTTCAACCCACCTGCCAATTGCTGTGGCTCAATATCAATCTCAGTCTTAATATTCTTGGGATCTATGTAGTCCATTGCATCATTGGAAGCGTTAATCCGTTCGCCTTGGTCCAAAATGCTGGCCGCATTATTCTCATCTTCGGAAACTTCCTGGAAATCTTCCTCCTCATCGTCTTCATCATCATCGGTGGAACATTGCAGGTCTAAGATACGGACAAGTAAAAATAGTTAGTAAATAAAAACAAAAGGATATAAATTTTGATTATTACAACAAAAGCTTTAACAGGGCTACAAAGCAAATTCGAAACAGAAGAAAACAGAAATCATTGTTAATTTACGTCTAAAAATACTACAAGCGTCTAAAAACAATTTAAAAAACCAAACCAAAGTAACAAAGTGTTTAGTACGAATGCATTTTCAAGGTGCTGATTGTTAATACAATATTTGATGGTTGTGTGTGTGTGTTTATTTTTTTGTGTGTGCGCTATAGACCCGCTTTATTTTGTTTTTTTATTTATGTAAACAGTCCTTACCTTCATCCAGAAAGTAAGCTTGCGTTTGACTCATGTTCGAGGCAAGACTATCCTTCCTTGGACGACCCCGACCACGCTTAACGGGATTTTGGGCTTTGACTAGAAAATAAAAGTATGGCATTTGCGTTGAGCAAAGAGTTCAATTTGAATTTGTATTATAGAAATCATAAATATTGAAGAGTTTTCCCTAAAACTTGTCGCTACACACATAAATCAAGGATCAATTTTGGTGGAGTTTTTATGGTATGGCCTTTTAGTTAAGACAACATTAGGATGTCTTGGATGTGTTGTTGTAAGATGGAGTGATTGGCAAATTGTTCCTTCCTGGTTCATGCACTGTTACAATTAATATCTATTATTAGTACCTAATTAAGGAGTGTACACAAAAATACTGATCGCACTTTAGACAACACAAAGAGACTTAAGTTTAAGGAATTTTGAAAAAGACTTTGTTCTAACTGACCGACTGATTTTACTGGTGGGATATCAACGCACAGCCCAAACGTGTGGACGGGCTTTTGTAAAATTCATTCTCAAAGAATATGAAATGAAATGGAATTCGAGATCTTAATTGAAATAAGGTTTCCAATCAAAACTTCGATTGTTTTTTATAATTTAAAAATTTATTACTATTAAAATTAAGATCTTTTCGCTAGGATTTAAATTAGGGAATCAACCTTAATCTTGTTTCGGTTCCGGCTATGTTGGATCTAACATTATTTCGGTATTCGGTTCCCTATTGGAACCTGGATTTTTATTTCGGTATACCGGTACGTACCGATAAAATATAAAGAAAAATCGCTCTTTGGTTTTGCGTCTATCCGATTTCTTAGCGAAGGCATAATAATTATACCTTAGAACCAGGGAATCAAACCGAAACGAATTTCGGTTCCGGTTCCGGTACGTACCGAAACTAACGTTTCGGTAAAAGGTTCTGTTTTAGTTCTGCTACTGTTTCGGTATTCGGTTCCGGTATCCTTTTATTTCGGTATCGTACCGGTACGTACCGGTATGGACCGGTAAAAACAACAGAAATTTAAAACTTAATCCAATCAAAGTGGGTAAGCAACAGTACACATGTATGTGTACATAAATTATCAATTTACTTTAAACTACTTAAGAACTAGTAACAAAGAAGGTAAATTAATGATTATTTCATAGAAGCAAGATAGCGGTCAATGTATTTCTGTTCATATGATTTCTTAGCGGAGTCACAGCAAGAACAACTTTTGATAGTTCATACAATTCCGGAAACTTTGTCGAATTTTCTGACCACCATTTAAGTACATTATCTTTATTTTGTAAACGTTTTAAACTCAGGAAAACTTTGATCAGGCATCATACGTTAAACTGTCTTGTGGAAATACTAAACTATTTGTATTGTTCGGATTCTTTTCTTAGAAATTCATAAATAAATCGGCTTCATCTCCACTTTTAGACAAATTAGTTGGGTCAGAGCTGATTTCCTCATTTAGTTTCAATTGAACAGAAGTGGATAAAATTCTTGAAAATATACATATCAGTCGAAGCAGTTAAACATGTACTTTTCTGTTCAGAGGTTAGCCAGACATTATAACGAAGGTCTAAGAAAATACAACATAGGAATGCATTAATTTCAAAGGGACTGGTTTCGCGATTTTGTATTTCACTGAACAAAAGTTTTGCTAAGCCAGAATCTTTTTTATTTGAAGCTAACAATTGAGCCAAATTGAAATAAAAATTCACCAAACCTAACTGCCCGCTTCGCAGTCTAGTGGTTTCACTCAGAACCGAAACCGTACCGGTACAACGTTTACGTTCTTTTCGGTCCCAAGAATATCGGTTCTCGGATACCGGTATAAAAAAAATTTCGGTTCCGGTTCGGGTTCCGGTTCTGAGTTTCAATCGGTTCTTTTCGGTATACTGTTCCGGTTCCGGTTTCGGTTTGATTCCCTGCTTAGAACATAAACGTTCTACAAATATATGTATGAATCGACTAAGCCTCCACTTTTAGTTGAAGGATTTAGGTCAAAGCTGGCTTTTTCATGAAATTTCAGTATTACAGAAATGGAGAATTGGAAGAACTTTCTGTTCAATGGTTATCCCGACATTGGCCACATTCTGCAGATAATTTGGATTTGCGATTTATGATTTATGATTGTCGATTTGCAAATTTTACAAAAACGATTGATAAAAAGAAGTCGAAGAAAAAGTTAAATTGGTTACCGATTGCTGAAATTCATATGAAATGTTATATTTATTTATGTAAGAGTCAATCAATTCCAATCAGCAGAGACTCATCAGTAATCTCAGTAGTCGGTAATCGGTAATAATCTTCTGAATAAACCCAATTTATAGGGTCAAAGAATATTTTCAAGAAGACTGGTTTCGCGTTTTTCTATTTCATAATACAAAAGTGTTTTCGGCTCATCAATTTCAATTCAATTTTTAATGGAGCAATAGTCCGAACTAAGATTCTTTTTGTCCGTATAGGAAGATCATTGGTTAGAGCGAGACATTCCTAAATGCATCCAGAGAGCATATTATCAGCAGAATTTACCTATCTTCCACATCTTAGCACACTTGGTATACGGGTCAAACTACATTAATTCGAACTCTCAAGTGAATTAAAAAATATTAGAATTAAATTATTAACAAAGTTGATATAAATTTAGAAAGAACGTTGCTTGATAAATTTGATTCCAAAAGTTGTTCAAAAATTTATGATTATTGAACTAGCCGGAGAAACTCTCGCATTTCATATTTGGTTTTATCATTATAATAATTAGCCGCGTCATTATCTCCACTGTTTTCGTCCATTTTATTTTCAACCGGCATAAGAAAATTATTAGCGCCCTTTCTTTTGAACCTTCTCAATTATAAGTTTATCCGTCATGATAAATCGACAACACAATCGAAATAGTCTTCAAACTCGTCTGGTCATAGCATATCGAAATTCCTTTCAGCTACTCCGGCTAAACTGCTTAACGGAATGTTGTCATCCTGACCCATAAAAGCAACCAGATTTTCTAAAGCAATTCTTAATTATATTAGACGATACTTTAGTGTCCCAAATGCAATAAATACAGATCATCCCAGATCGTTTCTTGAAGCGGTGAAATCATCCGTGGCTTGTTTTAAAGCCTTCACAATTTAAGGTTTTTCTATATTTTTGTGCTTTCTGCTAAATCATGCCACCACTTACAGGAAGATTAATATTTCTGTATTCGGGAAAAATGATTTAATAGCCTCATCCACTTTTTTAAAATTTTCCTCCCCTAATGCACTTCTTTTTTGCCATTGCAGGAATATTTTTACCTAATTTTAATTTTGCCCGATTCGTGTACTATATATTGTAGACAGCGTGTTAGGTCTGATTTGAAACTTTTGATGCATCATCCTTTTGAGCGTTTCCATTTTGAATTTGTCTTCAACGAATAATGTTTTATATTTCATTTCGTTTCGACATTTTGCTGTTCGAAATATTTGGGAAATACCTAATTTTGTTTTTATATTCTCAATCACATCGAAATTTGGAGGGTTTAAATTAACGAAGTTATTGAATTAACGAAGTAAATAGTTCGACTTATGGTATGATAAATCGAATTATCGATAGTTCGAATTAACGGCGTTCGGCCCGTAAAAGTTAATAGTTGGCAACCTTTCTAAATTGTAAAAAATTTTAGTTTAGCCGGCTCGAGGTCAAATTAAACACCAAGACGTGTAAATTTTAAAAAGTTGATAAAGTTGAGTTTAAAATTGTAAAAATTCAAATAAAGTTTGGTTTAATTTAATCATTAGTTATTGTAAGTTATGCCTATTTAAGAAAAAAATTTTTTTCAATAATTTGAAAATAGCAGAAAAACTCCAATTATTTTTCAAATTATTTTTAGCTTTTCAAAATGTTTTCACTGTTTTTGTAAAAACTTTTGTACTATAGAAAAATATATGAATTTTTGAAAGAGTTGCATAAGACTTGCTGAAGGGCGATCCAGACATTTCGTGTACAGTCCTTAGCATGAATATAAAAAAAAATTGGGTCATTGATTTATATTATTGGGCTTTTGTATAGTTTAAATTTCTTAAGGAACTAACCAACTTTATCATACCCTTTCTACAGAAATTTATTCAATGAATTATTGATTTCAATCGCCATCAAGTCTGTGATTAGTAAAAGCAATTTTAATCCAATCTCTTTCGACCATAACCAACAGGGAACTAAGACTTAGTTTTCTAGTTTAAGCATGAGCATTACCAAAAAAATGTATTTATATATATATATATAGAATTCATAAGACCAAGAGATATAGACAAAGAGAGAGACAGAAGCATATGTATGTGAATAATGGTGTAAACCGTTTCCTGACTTGTGGCCATAGGTATTAGTAATATAATATAAATAATAAATCATCCAGCATTAACTTACCCTCCTCCACCGGATCTCGCTGTTTACGCGGACGACCCCGACCACGTTTCACTTCGCCCGGTCCCGGTGGCGGCGGTTTGCGAACTGGTGCCGGTGTATGCGAAAATCCAATATCTGCTCCCATACTACGGTGTATGGAATTCGAAGTAGATGCATGTCCTATATGACCACCACCTTCCACATCAATATAATCATCGCCCGGTGAGCTGCCACGACTGCCGCGACTACCGCGTCCAAAGTCATAATCATCATTACCCCAGGCCTCATCAAATTCGGGTGCATTCTCACGGGCACGTTCCTGTGTTTTGGCTATGTTATCCTCCAGCTGGCTGCAGTGCTCAGCAAACTAGAAGAAGTGAATACTTAAGCACATGAGATCTTGCATAGATATGGGAACTCACCTCCTCCAGTTGTGCTTGACCATACTCTAGCATCTTTTTGCCAAATTTCGTGTAACGTGAATCAGCTCCATTATATTGCTCACAGTTGGTGGCTATCAGCTCAATATCGGCCAAATATTCGGCGCGACTGTGATAGCGGTGGGCTGAAATAGAGAAAAGTACATTATTTTATGAGCTAGAGATATAAATTTGGGATCAATTCGAAGACCCTAAGTTCTAGAAGAGCACTGGAGTTCTTCAGCACAGACAAAAGTTTGTTAGGGATGATTACACAATGGTAAATTCGAAGACTTTTTAAAGACGAAGCCAGAAAATTAATTACCGCTATTTACACACAGATCAAAAGGTTTTTTGTTGAAGATCCAATGCATGATTTTTCGACTGGATAGTTATAGTATGGTAAAAATCATATTAATAATATACATTTAACGTTAATTTGTTCTAAGATTCTTATGAAATGCAGCTGAAACCCGTCCAAACTATATGAAAGGGGATATTATAATAACAAAACGATATAGTTGTCCATTTCAAATAGTTCCAAATAGATCTTTTTTTTTTTGTGTGCAACAGATTTCAATTCTTGCAAGTGGTTTGAAGTCCATCGTCGTTTTACGAACCCATATTGAGCAGGGAAAATTATTAAGCAACACTATTAAGTGTTTTGCAGAGTATCCCGGTTGGCGCAAATCATTATTGCAGCATGTTCTTAACTGCATTAATTTATAATGTAATCATCTTTAAAATATTATGACCTTTTTATAATACGCCAATCAAATTAAGTCTTTCATTGACGGATACAAGAATGCCAACTCAGTGGCTGGTTTTTGGTCGATGGACGAACAGATGGAACATAGCCGTTAATCGTTTAAAGAACCAATACAATTGCTACATATGAGACCCGTAAAGGTAGAGTTCCAAGAGTTGATAACGCCGTTTATTACCTTGGGTCTTTGTGAGAAAAATTATTTTGTATTTTAATTTTAACGTCTCCCACTTCAGCGATTATTGATATTATACGCTTTTACACAAATTTGGAAGATTTGGTCAAAGTCGAATGAATATATCTTTAAACTCTAATGTATTGAAACATTTGCAAGGGGTTTGTTTGGCCTTCTTGTTATACACTTGAAAAGTGTATTATAATTTTGCCCAGAAGTTTGCAACGCATAGAAGGAATCATCTCCGACCACATAAAGTATATATATTATTGATCAGCGTGACGAGCTGAGTCGATTAAGCTTTGTCCGTCCGTGTATCCGTCCGTCCGTCTGTCTGTCTGTCTGTCTGTTTCTACGCGAACTAGTCCCTCAGTTTTGAAGCTATCGAGCTGAAATTTTGCACAGAATCTTTATTTGTCTGCACGCAGCTAATATGTCGGAACCGACCGGATCGGATGACAACTTCTTGTAGCTGCCATACAAATGATCGGTCGAAAAATGGATTTTAATGAGAAAAACTGGTTTTTCCTCAATATTACCGCTCTCAATCACGGTTATATTAAATGTTTTTAAGCAGATCTGCGAAGTTTGACGAAGTTAGCTTTGCCTTTCTCGTTTTATATGAAGTTTGACAGGAATTTTTAGTTTTCGCTATGCTGAATACCCGGCTTAAAGGTCGAAAAATGTGGAATTATAGGAAAATCGTGATCGAAAATGTTTTTATCAATAAACGCCAAAGCAATATTTCCTTTTCTAAAAATTTCCAGCAAGGTCGAAAAGTTTGTTAAAAGAGAACAATTGTGCTTAAGTTCAATTCGTAAGTTCTTTGGGCCAAATATTAAAAAAACAAAATCGTGCCCAAATTGGCTTTAATCCGCTTAGATTAAGATCAAATATTAAAAAAATTAAATGTATTCAATAAATCTTTCTCCAGGTCGAAAAAAGTGGAATATTAAAATAATCGTGCTAAAATAAGTTTCATAAATTAATGAATAGGTAATACTCTCGTTTCTAAAATTTCTTTGAAGGTCGGATAAGGTAGTCTAATATAACTACTATGCTTAAATTAGTTTCGTAAGTTCTTTGGGTAAAAAAACGGGTTTAAATTCGTAAAATCTCTTTACAAACTCTAAAAATATGGAATTTAAGCAAAGTATTAAAATAATATTCTGTAGACTTTGGAATTATTTGAAAATAGCCGCGTCAAGGTACTTAAAGATACGATAGTCACACTGCATGAAGAGAACAAAATAGTATTAGAAACATACAGATTTGCGGTGTCTCTAAATTTTGGGTGGTGTTAGGCGACAATGGCTAACGAGATACTTATTGTTTGCATTGAGATACTTATAGTGACATAGAAAATTAAAGTTAACCACTTTGTGGTGCCCAAACTTACACAATCAAACTTTGTGCTTGTGTGCGTAGCAGCGAAACACGAAGTAAACGTCATGACGTCAAACATGAGCAACAAGCAAAGAAACAAATCGTTCATGAGAGAAGAGAAAGCCGAATGCACGCGTCGCTGCGATGCTGGTAGATCCTATCCCATGGGATATGCTTTTGGCATTTTGGGCACCACTGGTTTATAGCGAAACGGTCATATTGCTAAATGAATTCAGAGAGCCTTACTGGGACCGAACAGATGACTAATTACTGACAAAGGGACAGAGAGACGAACAAGGGCGAGACGTTGTTAATATATTGAAAGAGCAAACCCGTATTGAAAATAAGTAAATATGTAGTAACTGAGTGTATATAGAAACCCGTGTAAAGAATGTATAGATAAAAGCCTGCGAACCCGACAAAAAATAACCATTTTACAATTCCAATTTCTGAAATATTCCTCCAAGTTTGGAATATTTGGTTTAACTAAACTATTGTGGGTTCCAAATAAATAAAATAAGGCGATAAATGAAAAAAGTTGTAGATTTCTTAATAAAATTTTAGTATAACCTTACCTTCAATGTTCTTGCCAATGGTTTCCAAATCCATGGGTCTCTTAATGACCGTATAGTAGTCCTTGATCTGTTTCTTATTCACCGGCTTGAGGAAGGGCCAACTTTCGGGTAGCTGTTTGATTTGTGTATGAAGTTTATCAAATATAAACGACAAGGCCACCTGATCATCATCATCCAGCAAGGGATTGATGGCCTTCTCCAGGCGCATAAGTTTATCCTCTCGCTCGGCCAATAACTCGTAGCAGCTGGAGAACATGCGTTGAGCAGCCACAGTGTAGGCACTTTGGGTGCCATTATAGATCAATGAATTGTCAACAATTTGTTTGAGATCCTCCAGGAACATTTCGCGGCTTGTGTAGCGACGTTGGCGTATATACTCGCGCATGGTTTGCAGATCCATGGGTTTGCTGACGACACGATAATAGTCCGGGACACGCTTGGCATTGACGGGAAAGAGGAAGGGCGACACATCCGGCATAGATCTAAGTTCATTCAGTATAAGTTCCAAAATGGAGGATAAAACCACAACCGGATCTGTGCGTCGACGATTGGCCGTCTTGTTGTGTCGTTGTAAGTAATCACAGTGCAGATCCCCACCCATGCGACGCTTCTTCTTTCCTAGCGAATCTCTGGGCACTTTGAGAGTCAAATTGCTGCCGCCACCGGCTATGCCACTTCTTCTTTTGGACTCCTCGCCATGTCGTTTGAGCACCTTGCTGCTTAAGGTGACCTTGGTGCCATCCACATTGACCAAATCATCATCATCCATATTCATTTCCTTTTCACTGTGCTCATCGGGATCATCGTTGAGCGAGGGATTCGACTGCGAGAGGCTGCTCTGCATGCCGGTGTACAGAGGGCAAGCTTTGTTGGTTCTCATGTGACCCACTTGACCACAGGCACCACATTTCAATTTCAAATCGGGTTTCAATTTGAATTTCTTGCGAGAGGGACTGACCTCCTTGTGGCTATGATCCCGCTCCTTGTGATGATGGCCACCCGAGCTCTTGGGATCACCCAGAGAAGTGGGCATACCCCCCGGTTGTAGCTTTTGATTCTGGGCCAATTGTGCCAGACGTTCGCGTTCCTGATTCCGCTTGATGCGACGCAGTTGCTCCTGTATGCGTCGCTTCTCTCGCTTCATTTCCTCCTTCTGTTGCTCATCCAAGGTGGCAAACTGCTTGATGAACTGCTCATCTTTGGTGGTACGTATCTTGATGTAGGCATCTATTACCGGCTGCCGACGCACTGTCTCCACCCGGGTGTACTCCTTGCCATCGCTGCCTCTAAAGGTGCGGGTTATTTTCAAAATGCGACCCTGATTGTTGTTGTTTAAGGGTTGCTGATTGGCCGCCTCCTCCTTAGCCTTGGCCGCCTTAGAGGCTCCATCACCATGCTCTTCATCCAGTTGACGCAGCAACTCCTGACGCTCTTGCTCCTCACGTTCGAGAGATAATTGTGTAGAGGTCTTCTTGTTGGACAACATGTTTTCCAGATTTTTGCCCAACTCCTCCAGGTCCGACTCCTCCGAGGCGGAGGATTCAGCCTCATCGGTGGATAAAACCTCCGAGCTGGCCAAAACTCGATTCTGTAGATCGAATATACGTTGGCATTCTTCTTTGTAGCGTTCCTGATGCTCGGCTATGGAGAATCGATTGCCACGCGAGAACTTATCCATGCCTTCCTCCCCTGCTTTGGCCTTCTCTGTGGAGAGAGTGCGCACCACATCAATGACCTCCCAGCGTGTTAGTTTTCTAATCTCCTCTTCTGGGACTTTGAATTTGCGTAACAATTCCTTGGCCCTTTGCAGGGGAAGACGACGCAAGTCGGCATCTGTGCCGGTCACCGAACGTTTGGGCTGGGATTCCTGCTCTTCCTTGGTTTGCTGTAAAGGCGAGGGAGGTTAAGTAGGGTGAGATCAGAGCATTCATTTAAGACATTTACCGTTGGCTTATTGGGCACTCGCACATAGGAGAAACCCTCACCACAGCCCGTGGGATCGGCTGGACCACTCAATTGCAGCAAACACTTGCCCCGCATGGCTTGTATGTAGGCACGTGTGGTATTCCAAGGAGCCACCTTAACCTCATCATCTAGCTTGAGTTGAGCCTCCTCATCGTCATCCTCTTGGGGAGCAAACAGAAATTTTTCACCATAGCCCGCATCCTAGAAAATAGCAGGGAGATTAAAAGAGATTAGTGTCATCCTCCTTTTTCTCTTCCGGAGGATGTTCATCACCCTGCTATAGAACTAAGTTTTGAACTCGATATGCCGAACTGCGCTGTAATCTCTGCCCAACAAAGTCAATCTTATTGTTTTCGTAAAGTGAATTTCATATCCCTAAATGAGGCTCTATCTACGTGCGATTGGTCCTTCTTGGACACATGTCGTAATATGGATGAAGCCTCAAAGTCATTCTATGAGGCTATTTATGCTGCTTTTTCGTACACTTCCTCCCGCCCGCGGTCATCCCCATGGTTTACTAAAAGTTTGTCTAATTTGAAAAATATAAAACTCGGGTTCTCTGTTGGACTACGCTAGATATTCTGTGGCTCGTTCAAAGTTTATGATACATAATACCGAATGCTATAACAACTATTTGCTCAGCTGTAAGATAAGCTTTCAGCATGACCCCAAAAGGTTCTATAACTTCATCAACGCCAAACGCAAATCTTCTCAGTTTCCACCTTCGCTTTCCCTCGATAATGTGACTGCTAATAATGATGCTGACATCGCAAATCTATTCGCGTTGCTACTTTGCATCATCGACTAGTTTTGGTACCTACAACCCGTATCCTTATTCTGTTACCCACTCTAATAGCATTCATCCACCTGTTTTGGATTTAGAGTGTCTGCTCTCGGGTATTCGTTCCATTAAATGGTCATATACTCCCAAGCTGTGTGCTTAAAAATTGTGCTACTTCTTTATGGTTTCCGCTTTTAAAAGCTGTTTAACTTATCCCTTGAATTAGGAGAGTTTCCCAACGAATGGAAGGAATCTTTTGTCATTCCTATTCATAAAAAGGGATCTAAATCGTCAGTATCAAATTACAGGTGTATCTCTAAACTTTCCGACATTCCTAAACTATTTGAAATGCTTATTACTTCTCAAATACAGCACTCCTGTGGCTCAATTATTTCACAGTCTCAGCACGGCTTTATGAAAAAACGTTCGGTTTCTACAAACTTGCTAGAGTTTACTTCCATTGTGAATTCGGGTTTCATTAATAAACTGCAAACGGATGTAATTTATACAGATTTCAGCAAGGCTTTCGACTCTGTCAATCCTAATCTCCTTCTTCACAAATTGTATCTACTTGGATTTCCTCCAAGTCTTCTTAACTGGATAAAGGCTTATTTGACAGATCGTTCCCAACGTGTCCGTTTCAATTCGACGCTTTCTGAGTCCATCAGTGTACTCTCTGGAGTTCCTCAGGGAAGTCATCTTGGACCTTTACCGTTTAATCTTTTCATTAACGACATCCCTAATGTCTTGCTTCACTCACATTCCTTGATGTATGCCGATGACCTAAAACTCTGCTTGTCTTACAACGAACCGATGTCTCCTCTCCTTCTTTAGTTGGACTTTAACTCTCTGCATACATGGTGTTCGGTTAATTGCCTCCCACTAAACGCTGAAAAGTGTAAATGTATGACTTTTCATCGCACACTGCCGTATTTTTTCGACTATACGATTGATGACAAACCCCTCGAACGCATTTACGTGGTTGACGATTTGGGCAGCTTAAGCTTCAATAATCATATTTCTGTCATCTCTAACAAAGCTATGGGAGTTCTTGGGTTTTATCAAAAGATGGGCCAAGGAATTTAACGATCCGTTTCTGACTAAACATTTACGACCAATACTAGAATATGGGTCGTGTGTTTGGTCACCGCATTACCAAAAAATATCAAGACCAGCTTGAATCAGTTCAAAAACAGTTTTAAAATTTTTGCCCTCCGCGGCCTCAACTGGGATCCCACCAAACATCTTTTACCATACTTCCATCTCTTAAGAACCGTCGGACGTGCCATTGCGTGCTTTTTATACACAAACTTTTATCAGGTGATATTGACTCTTGTGCTCTGCTGTTATGCCAAATAAATCTTGCGGTTCCTTCGCGCCTAACTAGAAATTTCTCTCCGATCTACCTACAGCCTTGCCTAACAAATTTTGCTCACAATGAACCTTTCCGAAATTTGTGTATTAATTATAATTTGTATTACCATCTTTTCTCTGCTCCCTCTTCTGTGTTAGATGTAAGAAAAAAAAAAAAAAAAGAGCTCTGCATGTTTTTAAATTCGATTTCTTAGATTCCAGGAATCAAACTTGATAGATAAATCTCATTTAATGAAAACATAACAGATAATTCTTTGAACTCGATAAGTAAAGACGAGTTGAAAATGCTTGCCAAACAACTCAATAATAGGGATTCAATTCCATGAAAAAGTAAAATATCGATTGTAAGCGTTTACCTAAAGATTATTAAGTGTTGGAATATTTATCAGAAAACACAACTTAAGCATAGCTCGAATAATTTTTGCAGTTCCACCCACACAAGTGTCAGTAGAATGAACACTTTTATAGAAGGAAGCATCTCCGACCACATAAAGTATATATATTCTTGATCAGTAAGACGAGCTGAGTTGATATAGCCATGTCCGTCTGTTTCTATGCTATCTCCTCCGTCAGTTTTCTTTTGGTATAAATACGCTGCACATTTGTCGGAACCGGCCGGATCGGATGACTATAGCATATAGCTCCCATAGGAACGATCGGTTGAAAAACTAGTTTTAGTTAGAAAAACTTTTTTGTTTTTAATGTTATCGCTCCCAACGCTCGTATTTATAAGTTTTTAATAATTTTACATAATTTCATTAAGCCTTGTCGAAATCGGACCACTATATAGTATAGCTGCCATACAAACTGTCAGGCATATATCAAGCTCCAATATAAACTTCGGTCGAGCCGAAGTTAGCTGGCCTCTATTTTCCACATTGGAGTTTGTTTTGTCAGACGCTCTAAAGTCTTTCAATATCGATGAAAATATACTAGGAGACATATTATAGGTATTCACGACCACCAGTTAAGTTACGGAATTGTTGAGATGAGAAATTTTTGACAGTTTTACAAAAACAAAATACACTAGCCAGAAATTCCACAACTAAGCAGCCCTGCCCCTTATTATGTAATTGAGCAATATTTCTCCGGTTAAAATGAGAGCATCTAGTGTAGAAAATTGACATTCTGACAAAAAAAAATCAGGTATAGTGTCGGCGGAACAACACGAGCCAGTTATTGATTTACCAGATTTACTAGAAGAGGAATCTTTCGTATCAAAATTAAAACGAAAGAAAGCAAATATTGCCATTAATAGAATATGCGAAAACGAAGCGGGGCTTACAGCTACGCGATGAGGGAAGATTAAAGCTGGAGACTCAAAAATTAGAATGGCATAAAACCATGGAGGAAAAAAGTTGGAGTTGGAAGGAGGAACAGAAATCTTTCCAGGAACAGAGAAAAATTGGTACCGAATTTAAGCTTAAGAAAATGGAGCTAGATCAACGAAATAATTTGCTTAAATATGAACTTGATCTTATAAATGGAAAAATATAAACATTCAAACATTAAATTATAAATTGCTTGTCGCTTTTCCTCGTGGGTTGGTGTACTCAAAGTTGGGATATAATTCGCGATCTCTTCGTTTTCATTCTCTGCTTGTGTTCCCTCACGATAAGGAATTAAGATATTGTGTAAAATGCAGCACATGGTCACGGTCACCCAGTGGCAAAAAAATGTTTGGCTCCTTTTATCAGTAATTCTCACACGCATTTCTTTCAGGCTGCGGAATTGTTTTTTTTCTACACTCCAAAGCAATTTTCAATGCGCACGCGATGTTGACTGTGACGTCTTTTAAAACGGTTCTGATTTTCGATCTCCACGTGATTTGAAATACTTCGATATGGTGGAATCAAGAAATTAGACAGAGGAATGCTTCCCGGATATCTAGCCACAATACCCAATTTATGATCGCAAACCGCCTGCAGTTTTATAGCATCAACTCGTTTACGAGAGTAGTAAGCTACGTGATTTTTTTGGCTTCTCTGCAAGTTTGATCTCCGTTCCATCTAAGTATCCTCTACAGTACGGCAGTTTGTGAAGCGTCTGTGACACAAGCAGCTGACGCTCAGATACATCTGGCCAATAGAGATACTCCTTTATTCTTCCGAGAATAGCACCAACTAATCCATTTGTTATCTTAGATAATGTTTCACCGTCGCCGAATCCGAATATAGATGCAATTTTCGCAATGGAACCACTATATCCTGACGAGAGTAGCCGGAACAATACAATTGCAAGCTGTTAATCAACTTTACACCAATTTTTTTATATTTTAATTTTTTGACAAGTTGAAAACAAGAAGAAGAAAACAACAATTTAACTGGCATGTTGACAAAAAGGGTTGTTCACAATTGACTTTGTTGAAAATTTATCAACTCAACTATTCCGTAACTCAACTGGGGGTCGTGAATACCTATAATATACTGTCTTTTTTGAATTGTACCCAGTAATGTTGACAGAACTTTGTCAACCCTAAATAAATAAATAAAGAAAAATAAATAAAATTGGACTGACTTACCTTTAGTCGCTGCTCGGCTGCTATCATGCTAAAGTAGGCACAACACTGCTCCGGAGAGACCATGGCTCGTATTTCCTCCTCGGAGGGCAAACGAAACTCTGGCTTAATCACCCACCAATTGGAGTCCATGCCGGTACGCTTAAAGTCTGCACATTGCTTAAGACGCTTGCGTATGCTGCTCTCCGAATGGGCAGGAAAGGCACGCTTAATATCATCCATGCGTATGCGACGCGGATTGTCGCGACTCTTCCAGAACAGGCGATAGATGAACACCTGGATTGAGGAAAGCCATTAGCATTAAGCTCATTTTTCTTTTGCTCTCTTACTCACCTGCAGAAAATCTCGGGTGAAATTGTTGGCCCTCTTGGAATTGGGTCCAGGCACTTCGTACAGAGGACACTCTTGACCCACCGTAAAGATGGCATTCACAGCCCTGATCCAATAGTTTTGCCTGGTGCGTATGACCAGAAAGTCATTGTGAAACATTTTGTGTGGATAAATGGGAGCACGATACATGTTGTTCTCCAAAGCCTGAATACACTGACCCGGATGTAGAATGCCCAGGAATGGACTGGTATGGGCAAAAGCCACCTCACCATACACATAGTCCTGGGGACCGCTATCCTTCTCCGCCTTGCGTTTGTAATAGTTTTTGATCTTGGAGCACATGCCCACTTGATTCATTAGAGGAGGATGCTCCTCACAGAACTCTGTCAAAATGATGTCACCATCTTTGCCACTCAAATCCTCGGGATTACGCATAAAGAACACATCACCGCCACCGGAGGCAATACGCTCCACTTCGCGTTGTTTGGCCTTCTTAGCAATGATCTTGAGCAAAGGGAAGACCGAATGGTGAGTGGTTTGAGCCAAAGGACCATGCGAGTACTTCTTCAAAGGAGGACGATGGAAGGAGCGCAATTTCATGGGACCCATATGAGTGGGCACAAAAGGAGCACGTAGCTCAACCACTGGAGTGGAATGTTGAATGAGATTACCGCCGCCCACTTTGAGGCGTAAAGTGGGTTCCGTTTTGGGGGTGTAGTAGCTGGAATGGAGAATTTAGCAAGAGATTAAGCTTAAGATTAAAGGATTTAATAAACCACTTACGTATCATTGGATATGTTAAAGGGATCGCGATCTGGACTTTTGGGTGGCGGCGGGGGAGTATCCTCGGCCAAAACATTGATAACACCCGCCTTTCCTAGCAATATTTTGGATTTCTTGACATGCGGATGAGGTATCTTAATCTTTGGCGGTGGTCCCGTGTTCTTATTAATCTTGGAGGGATCTATGTCATCGGGTATGCCCAAAATTATATTCTCATCGTTGGGATCCAAGGTCAACACCTTGGGCTTGGGCACTTTACTCATTTGCTGGGCATCCCAAATGACCTCATCCTCCCATTTGTGATAGATCAGCTCCTCATTCTCCACGGGAAACAAACTGTACCAGGTATCATCGGCTGCCTCAGTTTGTTTATTATTCTGCACATTATTCTGTTGCGACTTTTTGCTGGAGCCGGTAGAGGAGTTGTTTTTGGCATTGCTATTGCCACCACCCGCATTGCCTCCACCCACGGGCAGAGCCGATTTTCCAGGCTGACTGAAAGCCCCGGCTGTACGTGAACCACTGGAGGGTAACCAGCCAGCTGCATTGGTTTTGGAATTTAGTTTTTGCATTACTTTGGCCTTGATATCGTTGCCATCCCAGACCACATCATCCTCCCAATGCAGTTGGGAGACCATTAGAAAGGCATCATCCGCCACGCTCGGCTCTGGCTGTTTGGTGGAACTCTCAGCTGGAGTTTTTGAGGGTGTGGTTTTGGTTTTGAAGCCATAATTGAATCCTTCGCCCGAGTCGGGCACCTCCAGCATGTCATACCATATTTGAGCAGGGCCATAACGCCAGTCAGCCACTTTGGGCTTTTGATCCGAATTCTCACCGCTTTCGGGTCCCTCCTGTCTCACATCCTCGCTATTCAAATCGCCCAGCAATTTGTCCTCATCATCCGACATGCACTCAGCGGGAGTGGGTTCCGCTGCAAAGTACAAAGAGAAGCCACGTTTACGCGGCTCCTCCGTATCACTGGGTGAATCCGAGCCAGCTGTGTTGGTTAACTAAAAAATTTACGAATTTTTTAATTTGTTTTAACAAATAATTTGAAATTTTAGTTACCTTTTGATCCCTTGACTGATTTCTTTTTCGACGTCGCTTGCGCACATGACGCCAAATCTGAGGTAAACTGGTGGGTTTGCCCGGGCCAAATAGTCTGGAAAAGCGTAAAACTTTTTGAGGACGAAAATCGGGAAAAAGTTCACGCACATCCACATTTTGATATTTAGAGGGCAAGATGTCTGCCAAGGGAGTGTCCAGCTTGCGATCCAAATCTTTAGAAATTCCAAAATTAATTCACAAATTTTATCATTCAAAATTTCTAGTTTTACCCTTGGCATCCGGGGACTTGCTTTCCGTAGCTTCTTGCTTGGAGGCCTCCTCATTGGCCGTGCGCATGGGTAAACTGGGTGGCGGCATCAGCTCTTTGTCATCCTTGGCTATTATAAATTTCAATCCATTATTAAATTCCTTTTTCTAAACTCTTTATCAACTTACTCAGTTTAGCCTCCACTTTGCTGGCTGGTATTGCATCTTCTAGATCATCATACTTATTCTCTTCGGGTGGACAATCTTCCGATAGTTCTGTTATATCCGAGTAATCAATGGCATCCTCCTGCGCTAAAATTGAACCATCTTCGTTTTGTTCATTGTTTACACCCGCTTTTAGCGCATCAAATGCACTCAGTCCCGAATTGGCTTCTGTTAAGGGTTTGTTGCTTCTGACCTCCTCCTCCCCCTCATCTTCATCGTCCGCCTCCTCACTGCCTGCCTTCTGGTCAATTACCTCATTGAGCAAAGAGTTCAAACCCAATCTGTAAGAAACTTGTTTAAGTTTAACATATTTTCGCTTATTTACCGTACACTCACTTGGACAAAGACCCAATGTTTTCTCGCAGTTCTGCATCAAATCCCTGGCCCTTGGCATTGTCACCCTCATCATCCAAGAGTCGGCCCTCGGAATCTATGTTGCCAAAGAGTATGCCTGTTAAATCCAAGCCCATATCACCGCCACCAGGTCCAATGGAGCCCTCATCGTCGCTGTTATCCGAAGCTGTATCCATTTGAGGCTTAACTTTAATGAAATTGTATAAATTCGTGGCCTAAAATGTATTTCATTTGAAGGTGACCACACTTGTTTTCAAGAGAAAATTGTGTGACCGTACTTGATAAAATGTGGTAAGCAAAAATACCAAAAAAACGCCACTTATTTTAGTGATGGAAGCGTAACTCACGATTGGTTACCTTACAATATGCATATTTAGGTAAGGTGTTTTATAAATTTAATTATTTTGAATTGTTTTAAGTATGTTTTTTTCATTATAGAAAAAAGAATGTTAATTGGTGAAGGCTTAAATTAAAATCTTGGCCAAAATAAAGTTATATATATTTTTATGTATCGTTTGATACAAAATTGATAATATTTTGATTTTATTTATGAAAATAATCTCTTTTACAGATCTTGGCAATATCTCATTCAGATTAAATGCATACTACATACATACTGCAACAGAAAATAGAGGAATAAATGAAATTTAATAGAAAATAGTAGATCCTTAATATTCGTCCTTGAAGGACATGTGGTATATCATATGAAAGGTATTCAATTATAGATCAAAAAATGTGAAATCACATCCGCGAAAAGTTTAACACAGAAGCCGTAAATTAAGATTGAGTTTTATTTTGAGCAAAAAAAAATAAAAATCATTTTTAATCATTATTTTTGAGTTTTATTTTTTTGCTCAGAAATAATTATTATTATTTAAGTTTTATTTTATTACTCAAAAATAATCATTATTTTTGAAGAAAATCGTAAAAATCATTTTATAATCATTATTTCGAGATTTTTAAAATAAAACTTATATGATTACGGTCCCTGGTTTTATTTTCTTTTTCAAAATATAAACCGACGAAAAGCATTCATGTTTATTTTATTCAGTCAAATATCAAAATACCAAATCATAGAACTTTTAGCGGGCTCTAACTCAATAAACTATGATTTGTTGTTCATTCATTTTCTAAAACAAGACACACACACAGCACAAAGGAGTCTGGTTGACCATATAAGTATGTAGTTTTTTCACGAATCACCACAATTCAATCATCAGCAGTCTTTGTATATTTTCAGCGAGTTAGCAGAGGCTACCTAATGTCAGTATTGCTATAACAGTTTGGGAATCCCAAAGGCAGGCTAATTTCAAAATCCTAAGCCGCAGAAGTCCTTGAGTGTGTGTGGCAGCCTCCGATTTCGAGAACTTTGATTGATTTGTTGTTGTTGTGCGAGCAATCCCAAAAAAAATTTTAAAAGCAAAGTCCGTTCTACGTGGGCTGCAAAAAAAAACGCACTCATATTATACAATGCAGGCTGAACTAGGTGATTAGGGATACACTTTATTTCCAACCAAAACTAAACCTAAATTGAAGTCAATTCAGAGAAAATACGTGTAAGTTAAAGATGTAAAAGTTTTCCACTTTTAAGATTGGAAAAGTTCAACGTGTGTCCTTCAGACAACTCTCCATCTCAGTGGGTGCATTTCGAAAATGTTTCGCATGTGCTTGAGTCCCCGCGCTCTGTTAGTTTTTAGCCCATGTCGAAGGAAGCAAGAGTAAAGCTAAGTTCACACAGGCAATTATCCAAATTTGCGAACTTTTCGGCCATATTTGATCAAATTATTAGTGAATAGAACCATAGTTAATGATTTAAGTCCTGCAAAATCTGCAATCATGGCTATTTAGCCAAATATTTATCAAAATTTCCTAAAAATTTGTCAAATTATTTGCCTGTGTGAACTTAGCTTAAGAGGATATATTACTTCTACTTACTATATTTTAAAAGACCCAACTGAGTCCTATAACTTATTTATGGATGGAGGACTCTGCAACTGAAGCATTTCCGCTACTTCTGCTTCTCTACCTGAAGAAAGCCAAAAGTCCATAGTCGTACAGAAATATTGGATCAACTTAGGAAGATCAATAAGGGCTTTTGGTATAGAGCTTAGAGCGTAGCATGCATTGCCGCGGAGTCAGCACGACAGGGGGGCCAAAATGAGCGATTTTTAGAGGGCAATAGAGCATTCCAGAACCAATTCTTGGAATTGATGAAAAATACCTTTCCAAAACCAATTCTTGGAATTGATGAAAAGCATGACAAAGCTATAAAATTAAAAAATGTAATAATTAAAGTTATATTTAGTTACAAAAGTGATTTGCTATAGCATTTCTTATAATTTCCGCCCCTCTTCTGCGGTCTCCTATTATAAAGCTAAAAGCCGGATCCCTTTCGATACGAGTGGGCACTTCGGAAAGTCCTTCATTTGCACTTGATACATACACAAAATCTAGGGTCGCACTGTCGCAGCTTTCTATAGAATTTTCTTCCTACATTAGGAAATCGATGATTATATCGATGTTGCGTAGTGCGAACTCGTACCTCAAGTTCCAAGTTACCTTGAGTTAACTTCTTTGACTGAATAATGAAATTCTTATCATAGTTTTTTTTCAGATTTCAAATGCGAAGATTAGCTGTCACGGACTTTTTTTTTGGATATTATGAATTGAAATTATTTTTCAGACTGTACTGTAACATGTATATGATATAGGTAGGTAGATAGATTCGTCTGGTCCCATGTATAAACCAACTTTAATCACATCTCCAACAAAAACAAGTGAGAAAGTCGGTCAAGCCCGACTATAACATACTCTGTATCTGTAGTAGAAGCTGAATGCAATGTCTCTAAGTCTCTCTCTCTATTTCTTTCTCTCTCTCTCTCTCTCTCTCTCTCTAAGATTGTGCTGTGTTAGTTGTAAAAGGGTGGGATGGGGTGGAGGGAAAGTGATTTACTTTTTTGTTCATAACTTGAGAACCGCTCATCCGATCTTTATCATTTTTTCGGCAAATCGATACATTTTGCTAATTTCTAACTATCTCTAGGATGTACGAATCTTCTACCTTTAAAACTGTAGGAGATATATCGATTTTTCCAAATTGCATGTGGCGGGCGGTGGGGTGGCAAAAGTTGAAAATAAACTTGATCTGCCTGCAAGTATAAGAAACATTTGTCCCATACATGTCAAACCTCTATCTCTTACCATCTCTGAGATCTGTTTGTTTATACGGACGGACGGACAGACGGACAGTCGGACATGGCTATATCGACTCGGCTGTTGATGCTGATCAAGAATATATATACTTTATAGGGTCGGAAATAATTCCTTCTCCTTGTTACACACTTTTGCACAAACCTAATACCTTATTACCTCCAAAACTAAAGTATGAAATACAACTTGGCAACCCGTGGCTCTTTTGTTGGTACATAGATGGCGCCACCATAAATAGATGGTTTTAATTGATACGATGATAACCGGCGACAACAACATCAGCCTGGAAATTCGAAGAAGAATCACGCTCACAAACCGATGCTATTACGGGCTAAGTAGGGAGCTCAAGAGCAGAAACCTCAAGCGAAGAACAAAAATAGCGCTATATAAGTCGCTTATCATCCCAGTCCTGCAATACGGCGCAGAAGCATGGGCAATATCATCAGCGGATTAGGCGGCGGTTGGCGTTTTCGAGCGAAAGATTCTTCGCAGGATTTATGGACCTTTGAAAGTTGGCGAGGACTTTCGCATCCGAAGGAATGACGAATTGTATAAGCTCTATGGGGATACTAGTCTGGTCAAGCGCATAAAGCAACAGCGGCTGCGCTGGCTGGGACATGTTACCCGTATGGATGATCAAGCTCCAGCAAAAATGGTCTACAAGAGGAATGCTAAAGAACTGGGACAAGGCAAGGTGGGACGACCACCTCTAAGGTGGGACGACCAGGTGCGGAAAGACATTTCTAAGCTTGGCGTGAAAAACTGGTGCCAGCTCGCATGGAGCAGAAGCGACTGGCGGACATTAGTTGCAGCGGCCGAGACCGTCAAACGGTTATGATGCAAGCATCGGGCCAATAAAGAAGAAGAAGAATTGATACGGCAGCCTCCGGTTGGTTTTTCCAACAATTATAGTAACGCAAATTTTAATATTAAAATATTAAATATTTAATTGATTTGATGCATCCTATCCAGAAAAAAATTGTTGTTTACTTTTCTAAAATAAATTTTTTTCCCTACCAAAATTGTTTGAATGACGAATTTTGCTAAATATCTCAACTAAACTTTGAACCAACCGAAGAGATTTCTGGAACACGGAGAATTTTTTTTTATGTTGCAATTTGGTTGAAAGATATTTCCGTGACATATGATTATGTCAAGGTCTGCTTCTTTTTCTGGATTTCACAAATTTTGTAAGTCTAAGGGCCGATTTCTCTTCTCCCAGATAGCTGCTATGTATCAGATAGTCATCATAGGCATCCAACATTGGACATAACTAGAGTATTGTTCATCCGATCTTTATTATTTCTTCGGCAAAACGATAAATAATGCTAATTACTAACTATCTCTAAAAATTAGAAGAACAATCTATCTACAAAACTGTGGGAGATATAACGTTTTTTTCCAAATTCCCAATACCTACATAAAATAATAGTTTTTCCAAATAGTATCCGAAAATTCGTTTAAAGTGTTTGCACGGTTGATCCTTTATTCCTTTCAAACAAGTCTTTGCCAGAGAATTTTAAAATCTTAAAAATTTTGAAACTTTAATCCGACCCTTCTGATCCCATCGTTTTATTTCCCATCTTTACTCTTGACCCTGCCTTTCTTCTTTTGAATATTCAAAGTCTCACTGTTAACCTCCAATGTCCCTCAATTATTCAAATCGTGGTCAATCCATATTGCCATTGACCTACACACTCCTTAAAAAGGGTTCATGCTTCACCGCACACAATCATTGAAACATTAATTTAATTAATTAATGTTATGTTAATCAATTCACAAATTGTGAAATGAATTTAGAGCGTATATAAGCTAGTCCCGGGGTTTAGGATAGAACAGATGAATTTGTGGTTTTCATACTGTTCGAGCAGGAGTCAGAATGCGGACCCAAGTGCAGTTTCGTCTGGGCAGGCTGTTGTTCCTATTCGTAATGTTCTTTATGATCTGGCGACAATGTCGTTCACTGTAAGTAAACTATTTTAAGCAATAAAGCATTTTCTCTCTAATGTTATGTTTTGTGCAGCCCCTTCGATCCGCAACCTTGCCGCGAAGGCCCCACAACTCCACCGGAGGACTGTGCCTCGGGAGTACTTGAAATCATCACCCCCAATTGCCCAAAGCGATTCTATTGCTTCCGGCAATTGGGCCAGGCTTGCTCTGAATTCCATGAGGAAAGTAGCTGTGAGCCAAATCTAAAGTGTCACTGCGGACAGTGCAATAATTGCCTATTGAATAAAACCGGTTGCCATTTGGAACTGTGTCCCGAAATGCAGTACCGTTTGCCCAAACGTTTACCGAACTTAAATCGTTGGCCTCCCCTGCCCTGGTATCGATCCCGATGGTATGAATTGACCGAAGACAATTAATCAAGTGATTGGAACTGAAGTAGGGCATTTCGAAACGGACTATATATTGTGGTAGCCTATAGTATACAGTAGCTATACATATTAAAATTATTAAACATATGACATATTAATCAACAATAAAACAAGATCAAATTATAAAGCATGAAAGTATTAAAAAGTAAGTCACTGTTCGAGTTTCCCTTACATTAAGAAAGGGCGAGGGTCATGGGACTGGATATTATTAATATCAAAAACAAGTATATAAATAATAATCTATTTAAAGTTAAATTGATCTTAGATTTTTATCCAGACGATAAGAATAATGGATAGTATATGAAAAAGAGTATACGATAATAATATACATTCCAAATGGATATCAATGTATCTTTTGTTTTCTGTGTACAGACTAAATTTCAAGTTCTTACCGGGTGAGATAACGGTCCCAGTCTTTTAAAAATCCAACTCCATTTTACCAACATACAGTTTAAAATTCACTATTATATCTTAAATAACTTCTAAGACATGTCTCTGAATCATTTTTTAACCGGTTCGATTTAGGTCCTGATTTAGTAAAATATTCAACTCCTCCTACCTTCCGACCAGATTTCAAGTTCATATCTCTGGTTGGAACTGGAACTAATCCACTAAACTGTCTAAGTATGTATTACCAACCTACAGACCAGAAATTTTGAGGTATGGCTTTGAAACACTTTTTCACCGTTTCAAAACTGGTTTGATACAGGTCTTGATCCACTAAAATATCAGATCAGATTTTCAGCTCATAGCTTAAATAACTTTTCGGGAATGTCTCTGAAACATTTCTTAACCGATTCGATACTGGTCCTGATCCAGTCAAATGTGCAATGTCCATATTACTAACCCACAGACCAGATTTCAAGTCTAAACCACTTTTTAAACGTTTTTAACCGCTTTCAAACCGATTCACAGAATTATAATATAGCCTATGACATTTTCCTGATCGGCATGAACATGCTGTGAAAATATCGTGACAGCTTTTGCACTAATTTTTGCTTAAAGATGTTAACTTAGAACATTCTCATTTTCCGTTCCATTGTAAATGAATTGCTTATAACCTGTATTTAAAATGATATCTCACTAGATCACTACACATCTCACACCAAAAACTACACAATTTATTATAAAAATTTTTAAAAATCTACATTAAGAGCGTTCTTAGCAAACCTTAAGATCTATTTAGTATTTTATTCGTTATTATTTTATTAATTAAAATTAAATATAAGGTTATCATGTTAATTTAGCTTGGTAAGGAGATACTCTTTCCGGAGTTGGAGACTCCTCATATGAAATGGCTGATGATGTGGAACTGGATGTGATTCAATTGTGGACGACGAGGATTGAGTTGCAGAACTTCTCAAACAGTCGATTCTGTCCCTTTCCTAGTCGTGTCCATAGAGCACCATTAGCCGATAGTAGCGAATTTGGATAAATTCTAAATTAAGGGGATTTATATTATATTATTATAAAATAAGGGAATTGAAATAGTTAATTGTTTGTTTTTTAAGTTTTACAGTTTACTGTTATTGCTTAAAACTAACTTATACTGCAGTGAGTATTATTAATACATGAGTACATGTATATATGTTTAGAGAGTAGGGAGATAGGGATCTAGAGATAGGGATTTTTACTCTAAGACTAATTTTAGGTTTACTAGTATATGATGTTAAATTCGATTGTGTCTTGTGTCTTTGTATCAGTTAGTTTAGATCTACGTGTTAACTGTTATCCTAAATTATAAGTTATTTTTATTTACAATTCAGGTGGGTTTTGGGTTTAAGCAGTTAAACGGTTTTTAATGTGTCTAACCGGTAAGTTGTTATTACTTATGATCTGGTTGTGTGATGGCAGGCGATTTGCCAGGTCAGTTTGGGGTTATAGCTAATCAGTTCTCCCAATCCCAAAAGAAATTTATACTAACATTATACTTTTCTGCAAAATTTAACGCCCGTCAAATCATAATTTATTCACAAAATTAAAAAAACCAAAAAATTTATAAAATTTTACTTTGTTATTATTACAATTTTTTTCTCTCCGGCCACTTCATAATTCCCAAAGGCCCGCACATGTTCTCGTATCCTCACCGCATTGATGGCTATAAATCCGCCCGCATCTTGAGGCACATAACCCCCATGAACATCCATTGATACCAATTGCTCATTATAAAGTGCTTCGGTTTCTTTAGCTGCCTTGCGGGCAATGGCCCGACAATAACCGGGGGCCAATTCCACAGTCACCTGTCCGGAGACTCGCTGCTCAGCCAACTCAATGCAGCGTCTAGCATAAATGGCCTCCGGACTGAACCAGAAACCATTGTATACATAGTCTGACATGCGATCACGTAGCACTTGTTTGGTGCGCAACACTTCACGATCGAGTGAAAACACCTCCAAGTCCTGATGGGCTGTATAGAGTATTGTACCGCCTGGTGTTTCATAGACACCACGAGATTTGAGTCCCACATAGCGATTCTCTACAATATCAATGCGTCCAATGCCATAGGAGCCACCTATGTCATTGAGATACTTAAGCATCTCCAGTGGAGTATTGTACACCCGACTGTTGGCCAAATCCTCTACACTGATGGGTAAGCCATGTTCGAAATGAATGCAGACACGTTTCGCCTGCTGGGGAGCTTGTGTCAGCGGATCGACAGTTAGTTCGTAAAGTGTGCTGGGAGCCACCGTATTGGGATCCTCCAGTATGCCCGATTCAAAGCTAATGTGTAATATATTGGCATCGGTGCTCCAGGGAGTGGCTGGCTTGGCGCTTACTTCGATATTGTTAGTTTTGGCATAGGCAATCAAATCTTGACGACCCTGAAAACGACGACAAAATTCCACATCACGCCAGGGGGCAATTATCTGGAAAGAACCAAGCAAAATTGGCATATTTTATAAGGTTTATAAGGTCAACAAGTTCCAGTTTATAGAAAGAAGAATGGTGATTCTTGATTATTTTCGTGTGCTGAACATGAATCTGTTTCGGGAACTGGCTCATCAGGTGAAAGAACAATTACAACAAAGCTTTACGACAGCAGCACCACAGCAACAGTGTAATGTGCAAAAAACATTAAGCAAATTCACATAAATAAAGTGTCAAGCATACAACAGACGGCTATATCAAGAAAGTACAAATTGTGAAATTTCGACGGAAATATAAGCAGGCCCCAGCACCAGCGCCCGTTTGCAGCGAGCAGAACGATCATCCATACATGAGTTTGGGGAGTTTCTTAAGCCTGTCTTAAATGGTCACTCAAGTAAGTTTGGTCTAGTCCAATCCACCTTGTCAGAAAGAGACCGGAGGCTGACGGATCTCCTTTCACACATGCACACATGTCCAGTCAATTCGACGACATTAGCTACACCCATACGCACGCATAAGAAACCACTAAACGATCATCCATGCATGAAGACGTCATATTCATATTTGAGCTCGAGGACCTTGTTTTTGGCTTGAGTTGATCGCGAATCTACTTGGGTGGGTTCCGTCCTGTCAAGAGCGTGCTGGTCATTATGAATAAATCTTGCTATCTTCATCCCCTATTCTAGCTTTGTTTACCGTAGAAGTTTATATTAAAAGGAAATAATAAAAATTTAAAAACATTCTAACTAAATAATAAATAAAAATTTTTTTCATCCCTGCTAAATTCCACCATAAACAACAAAATCTAAGCCTAATCTTTGCACAATTGATAACCCACGGAAAGCATCTCAAATCTCTCAAGTGTGGCGATAAGAAAACCAACAAAAGAACATTAACAAGCAAACAAACCAGTTTTTTATAAAAAACACAAACTCACCTTAAGATCAGGTTTGAGGGCATAGGCACACATCTCAAATCGCACCTGATCGTTACCCTTGCCCGTGGCTCCATGTGCCAGATATTTGGCATTATGTGCTCTCGCCACTTGCATCAAGGCCACACTGATGCAGGGACGAGCCAGCGATGTGCCCAAAAGATAACGTTCCTCATAGATTAGACCCATTTGCACTGCTGGCCAAATGTAATCCTCCACAAATGTACGCTTTACATCGACCACGACTACCTGCAGTTTTGAAGTTTAATCTAATCTCAATTCCAAAAAAAACAAAACACTTTACCTCTTTGGCACCAATTTTTAGTGCCTTCTTTTGAGCTGCAGCAAAATCTTCCTGCTGACCCACGTCGGCTAAAACACAAATAACCTCGTATTTTTGGTCCAACAACCATTTCAGAATACAACTCGTGTCCAGGCCACCGGAATAGGCTAAAATAACTTTTTCTCCCGCCATGACTGTTGGGTTTGAATTTCAAGGGAATAATAACAACTGAAAATAATGTGGAGAGAGTATAAGGGAGACAAATGCTTATCAGTTGGCATGTGTAAGTTGGGGCCAGCTTTTAATGATAAGAAGCAGCTGATTGCATTTCAAATAAGTAATCTCTTTATTATTAATTCAAGAGATTACGTTGCAACGATTTGAGTGAACAGAGATGCTCACAAACCACTTACCTACAATCGGTTCATAAAATTTTAGTTGCGTTATTATTTTAAACGAAAATTTTGCTCATTATGAGTTACACTTATTATTAAAGCGATAACTTGCCAATGTTTTTCAATGCAGAAGAACAGAGTCGACTTTTAATTGAATCAATGAACTGCTTTAACATTCAGTTTATTATTCAGATTAAGGGCCGATTTTTGTTCTCTCCGATAGCTGCGATATGACAGATACTCATCGATCATTTGGTTTAAGACTGAAAGATATATCAGTTTCGGTTCCTATAATGAGATTGATTCGGCTACGGTTATTTGTTTATTTTTTTATGTCGTGTTAGTCGGCTTAATATACATTTTGTAATACAAATTTTGTTTGATTTGATTAGTCTCTCTCAACGGTTTCGCTTCCAATTTGTTTCATTTATTGTTCACCAGGAAAAAGTTGTCCGACACTTACTGCAAATTTTGATTGTTTGTATAGTTAAATTTCGGCATACTTGTGTTTTAGTTCATTAAAATCAGTTAAATCAACAACATAATTAGATGGTTTTATTTTTGTACACACAAAAACAAAAACTACTTTGGTAAATGCTAGACTTTTCATTGATAAATTCACCATTTTCCGTCTTTGATTTTCGCCCAGAAGTTTATCCATTTAATAACAAAGTTTTTGTGTATAAAGAACGAGAGCGTAAGTTAAAGTCGGCTCTAACCGAATTCGATATACCCGTTACTCATGAAAAAACATGTTTAACAGTGTTCCTGCGTTCCTTAGGGTGACCATCCGAAAAGTATGCAACATTTTTTATACCCGTTACTCGTAGAGTAAAAAGGGTGTATTAAAGTCGTGCAAATGTGTGTAACAGGCAGAAGAAATCATTTCCGCCCATATAAAGTATATATATTCTTGATCAGCATCAACAGCCGAGTCGATATAGACATGTCCGTCTGTCCGTCCGTCTGTATAAACACCTAGATCTCAGAAATAGTAAGAGATAGAGGTTTGACATTTATGGGACAAATGCTTCTTATACTTGCAGGCAGATCAAGTTTATTTTCAATTTTTGCCACGCCCCCTTCCGCCCACGGAATTTGGAAAAAACGTCATATCTCCCGCAGTTTTGAATATAGATGATTTGTTCCTCCTATATATAGTTAGTTATTCGTAATATGTATCGATTTGCAGAAGAAATGATAAGGATCGGATGAGCGGTGCTCAAGTTATGAGCAAAAAAGTGATAAATAGCCGAGTTAAAAAAATGTTGCATACGTTTCGGATGTTCTCCCTAAGGAACGCAGGAGCAGTGTTAAACTTGTTTTTTCATAAGTAACGGATACATCGAAGTCGGTTAGAGCCGACTTTAACTTACGCTCTCGATTTATATTATGGCGATAAAACTTTGGATGCACTTTTTTACCTGCTTGGTATAGGCTAGCATAAGTTCGATACAGGATGATTCAATCACAACTTGAGAAACTTTGAGGACCTGACACTTAAAAATTCTTTTGCTGGTCGTCCAATTTTCTTAGAAGTGTATACCAGACGCAAAAACTCAAATTGAGTTCATATTGTTCCATTTTGGAGAGCATGATTTGAGCAAATATTGTTCCGGTTTCGAGAACATTTTAAACTCTCCTGGGAAAAAAAATTTGATTGCACTTGGATCAGGTGTGGGCGGATTCCTCACAACGGGGACATAACTCTTTTGATTGGAAGTGAAGGGAGGGCAGACTCCTGCAAATGCGCGTTGATGCTTCTCCCTCCACCCATACATTTCATTGCTTTCACGACCCACTCCACGTGGCTCGTTTCATTTACACTTTTTAGAAAAACACAGAAAAATTTCTTCGGGCTTAACTAGGATTTGAGCCCGGTACCTTATGCACTTAACAAATGGAATGACGAGCCAGCACATTCAGCCGTTGTACGCTTTTGCAGATTCACATTTAGAGGGCTACTTATCTTAATTGAACAAAGAAAAGACTGATCAAAAAGAAAGCCAACTCGGTCTTAATCCCTCTCTCTCCTTTATGTCTCTCTGTTGAAAACCATTTTTGTTGTTGCTAAAAGCAAATATTATCCGATTGAGAGCAAGGTTACTCATTCCAGGAAAATTTGGAACATTTGTTCTCAATAATTTTGAGACCATCTTAAAGGCAACTTATTTTCTGAACAGGTTTTTTCCCTCTGTGTAGGTCTCCATCCCACTATTCTTTTTCACAAGGCAACTTCTCAAAGCCGACATTGCAACTGAAAAAATGCATTTCAGAAATAATTGCGTGAACTTGCAGAAGATGAAGACACTTTTACAACACAACAAAAAAATACTTTTCACATAAGAAATTGTTACCTGACTTTTTTGCGCCGTTTAAATGAAAAATGAATTGGGTTAAAATCTGTAAGAAACCTGATTTTATTGCCTAATGACATTGATGAGAAACCTTCGACCTTTGGTAAGGCGTATAAGAATACATCAGATAAAAGATATTCAAGACACAAAAAAAAAATAAAAAAAAACTTTTATTTCTATGCATGATTTGTTGATGGTATAAGCAATCAATTCATTGTTTATTTAATAAATTTGCTGTGAGAATGGGAAAACACTTGAAGGAAATCGAATATACATCTAATAAATACACATACAGGACATTCATACATACATATCATTTCCAATATTTGAATGCAGAGACAGAGAGAGGGAGACAAAAGCAAATAAAGACAACAGACACACAAAACACACGCAGCATCTAGTCAAACGAAATTCTCCAAGTTGGATTTCCCAATTGCATTAATCTTATTTCCTGAAGATGCCAAAAACGAACAATCAGGGCAGCCCTAGAAGGGAGTCCTTCTGGACACCAGTACAATACATACAATAGAACAAAAGATTTTCCGTTTTGGTGTTTTGTTGATTTTGCTGTTGCACAGCAGCAAATAAATGCAAAAACTAATATTATTACAACAAATAAACAAACGTAATTCCAGCTGCCAGCAGCTGTGATTGTGCGTGTGTGTGTAGAATGGAGAAATAACCTGTGACATTGATAAGGATAAGGATTGAAGAAGTGCTGTCGTCTAAATTAAATATAGCCTACTTTTATGGGCTTAAAAATTTGCGTGTATGCCTGACCCCTTGTCGATTTGGCTTGTGGTTATTTTTTTTTCGGTGTACAACATGGTTGCCAACATGCATATGGCTTGTATGCAGAGTCTCACCCGGAACCTTTATCCCAATAACCAACATGGCTACCCGTTCCATCCATTTTTTACTCCCACATCCGCTGGCCAGTCATCCATCAGTTTCGGCATACGATCAGAATCAGACAGCGTTGACATTTTAACTTTTGTGTTAAACTGCGAAATTGCAAAAAGGGCTTTGGCCCAAATAGACGACACACAACAACAGCAAGGACGAAAAAAAAAAAAACGTAAATTCAGACCAAGCCCCGCATAAATGTTGAAAAAGTTAAGCTCTTGGTTTTTGCGGGATTATTTGCGAGTTTCAAAGGATGTCGTTAGCCTTTTGCGAAAAGTGCGCTGAATTCGCAGGCGCAACTTTTCCTGGGTTTCTTTGTGTGTGTATGACTTTGTCTATCTACTTTGGGTTTTGCGGGCAGTGTCCATGTGTGTGTTGTGTTTTTATTTTCTATTTTGGTTTTTATTGAAGTTGATAAATTGAATCAAAAGGTTAACTTTTTTTTTCGTAGGAAAAAAGTGTGAAATATGAATTTCAAAGCGTTTTATAACAGTTTACGGGATACGTGCATAAAAGTACACTTCATATGACACCTTCAAGTTGTCTTTAACAAGTCTGATTGACTTTAACAAGTAATGAGACTATCCTAATGCACCACATTCCGAGCATCAGCCAGAATTAGAGCTTAGCTGTACGTTCGGCACGTTCAGTAAGGTCACTTGTGTTCTTATCATAGTTGTAGACTGAAAAGCAAAAATCTTAACGTTGGTGTATTTTCTTGAGCTTGGGAGCAGCCTTACCAGTGTGGCTCAAGGCGAGTCTCTGTCGCACATACTGCGCTTGTTGCGCCGTCTGCTAGTACAACTAGCTTGCGCAGCGAGCTGATACGCACTTCAAAGCGAAGAGCCTGTTGCCGAAAAACTGCTCTTGCAAAAATTAAGAAAAACGTTAGGTTCGTGTTTTTAAAGTATTATGATCCAATATAAACAAAACTTAAAAATAACCAATCTAACAATAAGGTAGCGTAAGTAAAAAAAAGTAGGACAGATAGATTGCCAAATTATAAATCGCTGATCAGGAATAAATATACGCTGCTGAAAGCAACTAATAACTTGTAGCGTGTGGGTACTAAATTTTTTGATAGTCGAACGACCTGCTGACCTTAAGATCGGCTCGCTTACGCGCATTCGACCTGGCTATGGAGGACTCGGGGCGTGCACTTATAGCTCTGCTCTTGCTCAGCTCGTCGGATGGGGTGGGGTTCTTCCTCATCCTACCATAGCGGACACACCACAACAATACTAAGTGCACTGTCAGAAAATATTATGATGGGGAAAATCGACAAGGAGTACATACTAAATCTTAAAGACTCGGACAAACAAGGGACTAAATAAGATAGATAGGCATAGGGGAATTAGCTGGAATTTAACCCCGATCTCTACCCTCCCTACCATGGCAACACCTACAGAAGTTGGTTTTGGGTTGCCCCTACTGCTACTAATAGCTGATATTTAGGTTTGGTTTGGCATTGGCACTTGGTTCGGCGACGGATCCATCAAGAAGACTTAAGATTTCATTTCATAACAATTATTGCGCATAGTTTTATTCTTATATTCTATTTTCGTATAAGTATCCATTTCTATTCAATTCATTCTTTTCATTTCATTTAAGGTTTCGTTCTACAAGTAGGTTTTGGGTAAATAATATGAATGTAAATAGGTAATGTAAATGTAAATGTAAGGATCGAACGTAAATCGTTAATTGTAGGCAACCATTGTATGTATGTTGCATTTAAAGATCATTTTTTTAAAAGCAAACTTACCAGGCACTGCCGTCGTTGAGCTCAAAGATGACTTGCTGCCAAAAAAAGGGATTAATATGACCTGTTATACATACATGCATACTTGGCTAAGGCTATCATTTAGGTTCGATCTTGAGGGCTGTTATCGCTATGCACTTTCAATTACACAGTGTTACAGCCAAAATATACTTTCGAAATGACCTAGCACACGCTGTAGAGCAGGTCGAGTATAGCATTTCCTCATACTTGGTTTTTTCCTAACACCCCCAAAATCTGAAGTTATGGCCCAAAAACCGCTTTTTGCTTTTTTACCTCACTTAAATTGGTATAACTCGCGAAGGGACCGTCTGATTACTCATAACCTTATCAATTCCGATAGCCACGAGAGGGATCTAAAACATTATAATCAATGGTGTGACTAATTTAACGCGATGGCTGAGAAATGCGGCTTACAGATCAGGCATTTTCAACTTTTTTTGAGAAAATTGTACTTTGACCATCACTGGTTTAACTATTTCATTCTATGCGATTTTTCCTTAAAGTTTGTAATAAAAGCCCATTTAATTCTCCGTCGAACGGTTGTTGTTCCAATGAATTTGGATACCGTTTAACGAAGTTATGCGCGATTTTCTGAGTACACATCGACAATCTAGTATTTTTTTTAGTGTGCTAACATATTTATGTTTGCTTTCACATAATTGCCCCTAAAAGTAAACTCAGTTTTGATTTGGTGCCAGATTCAAATAATATTTTTAAATACTTAAAATGCAAATATATATAAACTTCCATGTATCAAAATTTTTTCGCAAATATTAACGGTCTTTGAATACTGTTATATAGCTTAAAAATAAATTGAGCTATACTGAGTAGATGTGGGCTGCAAGTGGATGTTATTATTTTTTAATGTGCTGAAATTGGCTTATAAAATAAAAGAGCCGTGCACAGCAAGAATCGTATACAGGTAGGCACGGTTAAGGCTTGTGAAAAGCAGATTGCTCTCATGGCGCAAGCCTTGGCCACGCCTGGACATATCTGGTCTAATGCAGAGAATTTAGCTGCGGGTTCTATTTAATGATAAACCCCTTAGGTACCTAAGAAATTACTTTTCAAGTCCACAAACAAGGCCCAATGATAACTGTCTAACCACGATTGTAGAGAACCGCGATAAAATACCATGGATGACCGATGATGAAGAATATGAAAACACTGTAACAGGATGGACGAACCATTTAATACCAAATAAAAACCCAGTCCTGAAACGCGGTGCAGAAGCATGGATTTTAACAGCAACGTATGAAGCGGCGACCGGCGTCTTCGTCTTATTTATAACCTTTAAAGTTGGAGATGGAAGTTGATGGATTCCGCACCCGAATGAATCTCGAACAGCAAGCGCTCAATGGGGATCCTACTCTAGTCAAACGCATAATCAACAGAGACTGCGCTGGATAGGACATGTTACCCGGATAGATAAAGAAGATCCAGCAAATAGGGCGTACAAGACGTAGACGGCTGGCATTGCCAACCCCAACCTTGTTGTGAACAACTGTCGCTAGCTCGCACGGAACAGAAGCGACTGTCGGGCAGTAATAGCAGTGGTCGAGATCGTCAGGCATATGTGATATAAATTTCGGGCCAAAAAAGAATCCCAAAAATCCACGAAGCAGCTGGTGCTGCTATAACTCCTGCTAAATTGCTAAAGACTGGCGAAGTATTATTAACATCTTTACTTTTAAAAAGGAAACTGTTGAATACATTTTGTCAACCATTGAAAATAAATACTATATACTTATAAGCGAATTAAAGTCGCCCATACTGCACTTGCTGCGCTGTGTGCTTATGCGAGCTGACGTCGACACTCTTGGATTTATTTGTTTTAACTCACTTCAAATCGAGCCAATTACACTTGTTGCGACGTCAGCTTGTGCGGGTCCTCGCCTCAAAAGAAGGCAATTTATTATGCGCTGAGTTTTTAGACAGGATAACGGGCCGGGCGTCGCGGCCCAAGCGAGCTATGCATTACCCATCGGTGCTTAGGTGCAAGCTGATGTCACTTTCTTCTCATTTTTACTTGGCGCGGTCCACTTTGGTTATTATTTGGTATTTAGTGGTTCGTCCATCCTGTTATAGTGGTTTTCATATTCTTCATCATCGGTCATCCATGGTATTTTATCGCGGTTCTCTACAATCGTGGTTAGACAGTTATCATTGGGCCTTGTTTGTGGACTTGAAAAGTAATTTCTTAGGTACCTAAGGGGTTTATCATTAAATAGAACCCGCAGCTAAATTCTCTGCATTAGACCAGATATGTCCAGGCGTGGCCAAGGCTTGCGCCATGAGAGCAATCTGCTTTTCACAAGCCTTAACCGGGCCTACCTGTATACGATTCTTGCTGTGCACGGCTCTTTTATTTTATAAGCCAATTTCAGCACATTAAAAAATAATAACATCCACTTGCAGCCCACATCTACTCAGTATAGCTCAATTTATTTTTAAGCTATATAACAGTATTCAAAGACCGTTAATATTTGCGAAAAAATTTTGATACATGGAAGTTTATATATATTTGCATTTTAAGTATTTAAAAATATTATTTGAATCTGGCGCCAAATCAAAACTGAGTTTACTTTTAGGGGCAATATGTGAAAGCAAACATAAATATGTTAGCACACTAAAAAAAAATACTAGATTGTCGATGTGTACTCAGAAAATCGCGCATAACTTCGTTAAACGGTATCCAAATTCATTGGAACAACAACCGTTCGACGGAGAATTAAATGGGCTTTTATTACAAACTTTAAGGAAAAATCGCATAGAATGAAATAGTTAAACCAGTGATGGTCAAAGTACAATTTTCTCAAAAAAGTTGAAAATGCCTGATCTGTAAGCCGCATTTCTCAGCCATCGCGTTAAATTAGTCACACCATTGATTATAATGTTTTAGATCCCTCTCGTGGCTATCGGAATTGATAAGGTTATGAGCAATCAGACGGTCCATTCGCGAGCTATATCTATTTAAGTGAGGTAAAAAAGCAAAAAGCGGTTTTTGGGCCATATCTTCAGATTTTGGGGGTGTTAGGAAAAATCCAAGTAAGAGGAAATGCTATACTCGACCTGCCCAACAATATTTACTGGGTCTCGTGAAAAGTATGTGCAGATTTTTTTTTTTTGTAACACTGTGTTATTTACCAAAAATTATATTATCTGAGTTTATTATAAAGGTTGTCAAAAAAGTCTTGCGGTATTTTCGCAAGCTTGTCTTTGCAAGCGCGTAGTTCTTGTTGTATTCGTCGCATCGGCTCACGCTGGAGCTTTTTGGAAAGCTCTTTTAACGCGCTAACACGTGTTTGATGTATTGTTGTTTGTTTTTAGTCGTTCGTGAGTTATAGCGTCGCAAACATGGAGCAAAATAAAGAGAAAATACGGCATATTTTACAGTACTACTACGATAAAGGCAAAAATGCATCTCATGCTGCCAATAAAATTTGTGCAGTTTATGGACCCGATACAGTTTCCATTTCCACCGCACAACGATGGTTTCAACCTTTTCGTTCTGGTGCAGAGGTGATCGAAGATGCGCCACGGTCCGGAAGGCCTGTCTTCGAAAATTGCGATAAAATCGCTGAATTGATCGAAAGAGACCGGCATAGTAGCAGCCGTAGCATCGGCCAAGAGCTGGGCATGAGTCATCAAACCGTTATAAACCATTTGAAGAAGCTTGGATTCAAAAAGAAGCTCGATGTTTGGGTGCCACACGACTTGACGCAAAAAAACATTTTTGCCCGTATGGATGCATGCGAATCGCTTCTGAATCGCAACAAAATCGACCCGTTTTTTGAAGGGGATGGTGACTGGCGATGAAAAGTGGGTCACTTACGACAACGTGAAGCGCAAACGGTCGTGGTCGAAAAGCGGTGAAGCTGCCCAGACGGTGGCCAAGCCTGGATTGACGTCCACGAAGGTTCTTCTGTGTGTTTGGTGGGATTGGCAGGGAATCATCCACTATGAGCTGCTCCCCTATGGCCAAACGCTCAATTCGGACCTGTACTGCCAACAACTGGACCGCTTGAATGCAGCACTCATGCAGAAGAGGCCATCTTTGATCAACAGAGGCCGAATTGTCTTCCATCAGGACAACGCCAGGCCACACACATCTTTGGTGACGCGCCAGAAGCTCCGGGAGCTCGGATGGGAGGTTCTTTTGCATCCACCGTATAGTTCGGATCTCGCACCAAGTGATTACCACCCTATTTCTGTCCATGGCGAACGAGCTTGGTAGTCGGAAGTTGGCCACAAGAGAGTCCTGTGAAAATTGGATCTCCGAGTTTTTTGCAAATAGGGAAGCGAGCTTCTATAAGAGGGGCATTATGAAGTTGGCATCTCGTTGGGAACTCGTCATCGAACAAAACGGTGCATATTTGACTTAAATCGCATTATTATAACCAATTTTATGAACAATTGAAAATTCAATAAAAATACCGCAAAACTTTTTTGACAACCTTATATTACAATCTAGCCATAGTTAATTTAAGAACACAAAAACTAAGTAATTAATTAGGCAACTAAATTCGTTGTGGCTTCCGCATTTCGGAGGAGAAATTCATTGATTTGGAGACTTTTAGGGTCGCAGCCCAATTATCTGGTTGCCACTTATACACTTCTGGCCACTGTAGCCTCAAAAGGGAAACGTTAAAAGACGTTTGTAAGCATGCTTAAAAAACACAATGGGACACAGAGCAGCTCGTCATATGATGGGCAATGCTGGATCCTAGGGTAGCTAATCCTCTCGATCGTGCGTATCCATTCCGGCTCAAAATTATAGGGCATCCAGTTGGCTTGAATTGCTCCAACAAATGCAACTCCACTAGTTAAGCACTAGCAAATTAATAGCAAGGCACCATCATTAAGCCTGGCATAAGGAGGCACTGGCACAAGGCACTAAGAAAATAGAGAAATTAGATTTCTGCTAAAACACTACACTTTTTCCGTACCTGGCCAAAATTAATAAAACACAGTTTCACTAAACGCTTTCCGACTGGCACAGCGTATTGAGGAAGGGTCTATCCAATGTAGGGCTTAATCCACAAATTAATTTATAGTTGAATGCAAATTTTTGGTTACCGCGTGGCCTTCTTGCATAACTTGCACATGGTCAATTTAAAGGAAAAATTAATATAATCTTGTACAAATGAATTAGGCGTGTGTACTGCTCCAGAGACGCTCGCTTAATGATCACGTCTCCCGAAGCTAAGCAGCTTCCAGCCTATGCTGACTAGCAGGCCGATTTCCGAAATCAAACGAAGCTACGGATCAAGCGTAGGAGGCAACATGATAAGAAACGGTTTAGTCGTACGATATGTTTATCCAAGGTGACCGCCAAACTGTTCTATTTTTGTGTTGTTTCTCCTTTACCAATTCAATCTTTATATTGGCTGCCTAAGACAGCGCACTGCTTTGTTAAAAGAGTTCTTAAGCCTATGCCGACGTTACAGTGCAGCGAATAAGTATTCGCCCCAAGCTGTTTGAAGCTGGCCTCTACAAACTTAACTTTTCTCACTTCGTAGAAAGCTTTGCAAGAATATTATTATCCCAAGCGGTCATAGGAGATCTGTCAAGAGGTACGCTCGGCCAGTTTATTGAAGATAGGCCAAGACTGCTGATGATTGAAATAGCCTCCTTTGTGGTGTTGTGCGTGTGTTATTTTAAGAAAATTATACACAAAATCATAACTTATTGACCTAGAGGGCGTCAGTTGTGCCTATTAGCTTGTAGTAACTAGGGAGGACCTTACAGTCGAAGCAGCATTTTGCATGTCAATGCAACAGGTGTCTGTAGACAAGCTCAACCTAAGTGTTGGATCATGGCAAGGACAAGGGCAACAACGGCTAACTTAAACAAGTGGGAAAGTCGGTCAAGCCCGACTATGACATTTTCTGAGCCTAGAGTAGGAGCTGAATGCAGTGCTGCTCTCTCTCTTTGTTGAATTAAATGCGGTATTGGTTGTGGCTGCGGGGAAAGGGGGTGCTTAGTCTTTACTTCACTCTGAAACTTTATAGTTTCTCCGTAGTTTCTCTGTTGTTGTGTTTCATAAGAATATATGTTTAAAAATGGAAATGTTGTGGAAATGTAATGTTCCATAATGGAAATAAGCTTTGTTTCTTTGGACGTGAACCGAAAATATGTAAATTTGTTGAACTATGCTGAGATTTTCAGGTAACCAGAAATCAATTTAATGTCTTGGTTTATGTATTGGGCCAATTTGTGCTAAATTTGTTCAGTTACCTTGTATGGGTTGTTTTCGCCGTTGTGGTTCATGAAAATAAAACATTTAATTTATTCCTATTTTTCTCCTACGCGTTTCAACGTACAGTTGGCCCAAAAATTTCAGAGAAGATCGTACCTAGTTCAAGTACAAAATTTCTTGGATTAAGGACAAAAATTGTGTTAGGGAAAATACAAACTATTTAAAGTTGAATCTGTTCTTCCAACTCTTTTCTGGTTCTTACACTGGGTTTGAGTGGTAGATTTCTGAGCGACAGTTTAAAGATCTTCGTCTTTGGTTAATTTATTTTCTCTGGATTTTGATATTATACAAAGACCTAAATTGAAGTACAAATTGTGTAAGCTTTGAATTTTAAAGGCTTAAACCAAGAACATTTTGTACTTACACAGAGAGAAAAAATCAAGTATTCCGTGCTTGAACTCAGTATTTTCAAACTTAATAGTCAACTGAGTTTGCAATTACTGCCGCCAAGTATGCTTAACTAATATCAAGTACGATTTTTTAAGCACTGCAAACTTGAATTTAGTTTTTTCGGACTTAAAAAAGAAAATTTAAACTTGAGCCTAGTTCGTTTCAAACTTAGAAAATTAGTTTAAAGCGTCCTTAAAATGAGTACGTGCATACTTGATTCAAGTAATATAACAACTTCAACCGAGTATTCATAAACTGAAAAAGTTAGTCCGAATTGTACTGGATCAAAGTACTCCATACTTACCCATAGGACTTTTTGACACCGTTTGAATTTGATTCAAGTACAAAATGTTTACTCAAAAATTTGAATCGATATTCCACGACTCAGTCAATACAGACTTTTGTCACCTGTTGTTCAAAAACGATCTAAAGTGTGCCGATGCTGTGAAGCTATTTCTATCTTTTGCAATAAGATTTGGATGCAACCCGTATCTTAGGAGAATCGTAAAAGCAATCCTTTAAGTATTAATTTCCTATTACTACTAAAGTTTTGCTTCAAGTTAATTTTCTTGTCTTTTATAATTAACTTCAATTTAGCTTTATACAAAACCTTTTTAAATTAACCCAACTCATACCAAGAAACTGTCACAAAGTAACAACTGAGGTGGAAGTTTATAAGATGGGATGCCCCTCTGACAATTGTTTTTGTGACTAGGTCACCCCAACCAAAGCCAGCTTCATTTACAGTTGTGAGTAAGGAAGCAAGCCAAAGCCAAATCCAAATGAAAGAGCCACTGGACGAGAGTAGTTCGTTTTAAGGGGGGAGTGGCTGTCACTGGCTGGAGGGCAGTTGGTCTCAGGTCCAAGTGCTTTTCCCCAGCTGCAGAAAGTGAGCATCAGCAGCAGGAACAGCAGCAGCTCACGCGTTTGCTATCAAAACAATGAGGAATAATTAAAATTCGCCCTCAAACAATTTGTAAGCGTGGCGGATGCTGGCACGGGGAGTACTCTGTGGACAGTGTTTATAGTACGTATGTATGTGTGGAACGGAACACGGACACATGCTCATAAATAAATTTATGTTTGCTGAAGTATTGGGCGTGGTTGCCACGGCTCCTCCTGGTCTTAGTACTGGGTTCCCTGATGCCCATAAATTTCATGGTTGTTGCCAACTCCTGAACGAAGCTAGAGAGAGAGAGAGAGAGGACAACGCGTTTTTGCAATTACAAGGAAATTCTATTTTATCATCATGTTGGACTTGTGTTGTTGCTATGAGTTATTTTTAAGTTTGTTTTCCTTCTTGCTGACTTTTTTGTTTGCTCCTCCATTTTTTATTTATGAAATAATTTTGAGATGGGGAAATCTATTCAAAAACCTGACATCGAGTAGAAGCTGCTTTTCAGTTTCTTTGTCAACAATTTGGATTTTAATTACACTCAAAAAAAAAATCAATCCATATGGGATCAAATCAATCCCAAGCGGTAATGAAAACAACGTAATCTCGGATATGATTGCCCCGATCTGAAAAAAGATTGAGTTGATCCGACTTTTTCAATCCTAAGAAGGATTACATATATCCCGGGTAATCCTATGAAAGATTGAATTGTGCAAAAAATTCGAGCACAATTGAATCCCAAAACTGGATCATTTTATGCCTATTCTAGATTAACTTATGCTCGATATGTAAGATTGATTTGATCTCAGGATAGATTACTATTTTTCTTTTCCTCCGCCATGCCATTTGCCATAGGACATCCTTATACACTTCAAAGACCTCTCACATCAGTTTTGGTTAATTTAGATTTATGAAAAAACAAAGAAATAAATATAAAAATTTTTGGCTCCACTGGGACTCGAACACACGATCATTCGCACTGAACAGGAATGGAACGGCATCTCATCGCTCACCACCATACCCAATGTTTGTGTCAGCGTGTCTGAGAGGCTACTTATATTTCTCGCTCTCTAATTTATGGGCATGTGATCTCGAAAGGGATTGTAGTAAGCACATTTGGAATGATACAAGCTCGAAAGGAATGGACCAATCCTTAAAAGATTGAATTGTGTAGAATATCCCGGAAATCGAGATTGAATTTTCAAGCTCGTGCCGGGCTTACTCCAAGATTTAAAAGATTGAAAATATCTCGGCGTTTTTTTTTCTGTGTATTACTTTGGCGCAATTACAGCTGCTGTCCTTTTGGAATAGTTGTGCTTTTTGGCGTCGCCAAGCAATGGAATTTTGGTGGACTTGACTTTGTTATTGCATCCTTTTTGTAATTAAATGGAGACAAACTTAAAATCAGGTCAGAAGGTCGCACTTGCCTACATTTTTCATTTCTTTTTTTATATGCCAAATTTTTGAATATTTGTTACATTTGCCAGGAAAATTTTTGAAGTAGCAGCTGCTGCTAATGTGCAGTTGCCAAGTTTTGCGAAATTAATTAATTTTTGTCAACAAGGTGAAATGTTTTAGTAAATATAATTTTACTTAAAGTTTGCCTTGCACCCTAAATAGAAGTTTTAAGTAGTAAACTTTGAGGGGAAGAAAATAATGAAGAGGGTTGAAGTCTTTAATTTTGTTGACTATTTTAAAATCTTTTAAATAAACTAGAAAAATGTATGCCGCGCCGTCATCTTAACAGCTTGTCCGCTTGGCGCCTGTAACTTGACAAGTTGCGCTGCAATCTTGACAATAGATGCAAGAGAGGAATTAACAATTTTTATTCGAATTTTGACTTCTTATAAGTTTGCTTGTGGTCATAACTGTTACCCTACCATTTTTTAAGTTTGCAATCAAAAAGAGGCAATATTACATTATTGTAACCGAAACCCGAAACAGAGTTACCGAGTTGGCCCAAAAACAGTAATCATATTTCTTAATTCAATTGGGTTTTTACCTCTACACTTATATGTATCAAAGGACAATCATAACTCTCATTGACACAGTCAACCAATTGCTGCGTATCAAACCCCATGGCTCAATTTGGCTTATATTCCTTACCATATTTCCCTTATGGTATTGTCTTGGTCTCTATTTTTTGTAGCTTTCAAATTTTTTGTTTTTTTTTTGTTGACTGGGCAATTTGAGAAACGTGGTTGGATTATACTGTATTAGCACCTGTAAATCCATATTGGCAATCAAAACTTTGGCCTCCCCCTTACTGCACACGGTGTTTTGTACTATTCGCTACTTTCAATAAAAATACAAAATCTGCGCATGCAGCCAAACTTTTAATTTTATTGGAAAACTTGGTGAGTTTTTTTTTTTTTTTTTTTGCTAGCACGCGCCCGTTGAGTTTTTGAGTGGACAACACTCGGGTTTGTTCTACGTTTGGTAGCTGCCCGGCGGTGGAAGTGCAAGGCAACGTATTGGAAAAGTTGGAATCTGTTTTTGCTGATGCCCCTGGCTTAGCGATGATAGTATAAAAGAGATAAGCCTGAAACAATTACAAGGGTATTATGATGATTACAAAATGAAAAAGATAGATAGAGAAAGAGAAATAAGTAAAACGGGGAGTAGTTTTTAATTGCAAGGTGCAAGGAATTTGTGTTGGAAATGTAAGTTTTATAAGCTTTGCTATTTTTTTACAAGAATCTTATCAGAACAAAGCGAACATGATGTATAAAAGCGATTGGCAAATGAAAGGAGCCTGTTAGGCTGCATTGAATAAATTTATAAATTTATTTATGTATGAATTTGACATGGAACATTTTTCTAGCCAAATATGAATCTTGGCTATATAGGTGAAGTTCTGCATAAGAACGATGATCAGCGCCTACCTAATTATCTAACAGGCAAACTTCTGGATTCGGACTGCAACATTTTTGGATTTTTGGACTGGACGAGCTATGTAGGCCTTTGGGACTGACTGGCGAAGTGCTACAAGAACGGCAAGGCAATGGAACACCATCCGCGCGACCATACTCAATACACTCAAACATAAGTCCTTAAGGGAACGAACCTACCGACAATGCTCTAGCACCTCGAGTATCTCGAAGTATCTCGACCACACAGTATCCAATAAATATCTGTCTCTATCAGCGCACAAAATTCCTTGGATTATTTAAGCTCGCTTCGACTTAATGAAATTAACGTCAAATATCTACAATAGAACGGAACATGTATTAAACCCCCTATGTAAAACGCAAGAAAACTATGACATATGACATATGCCCAATCCTTAAAGAATTAAGAATGCTGAATTTTAGTAAGCAGCTACTCAACGGGGAAATGGAACGACAACTTTTGGGAGAACCTAGTAAAACTATTTGAGAAGCTCACTAGCTTATCGGACGGCTATTCTGGAGACACTCACTGGCATATGATTCAGCATGGGTAGGAGTCTGGGCATTACACTAAGGAACGATCAGGTATCTGGGGACGACCCGGGCAGCCTGGTGTAGTAGTTCAGTGTAATGTGTGACGAACTGCTCATTGCCCACAGACGAATTGAGATGTCCATGTTGGTACACAAAAGTTTTTATTTCATTGTTTTATAACGGGGTTAATAGCGTAAAGCTAATGTATTCTAGATCTAATTTTGTATGTTAACAGTTATAAATAAACATTATTGATACAATCCAATCCAATCCAATTCATTAAGTAATGTGCTCAATGGTTGTGGTGGACTCCTCAATTCAGGCAATAATACTTTGCCAATCGCACAGCACATCCCATCTGCTCTCATTATTTTTAAATTTAAATGCCTGACAATGCCGACAACGTGTGTTTATTGGCCCAATTATAATTATGTACGTGAACGCAAAACCTTGTAGATTTTGTATTTCACGAGGTTCATTTGCAGTTGTTGTTGCATCATTGCTCCGTTGATATGAATGGGACCTTGCTTTGCCGAAGACACAACTTGTGACGCATTTCGTTTTTGTCAGCTCAAATTTGATCGTCTCGACACTTAAATTTAAAAATCACACAGGTTAGTTTAAAACGCACACGTTTTCAAATGCAGAAAACAATTTTTCCCACTAAAATGTATAAAAAACAATTTATCATAAAATGTTCGCATCAGACAGCCACAGTAATCGGGTTCTTCTTCCATTTCTTATGGTTGTTGTGATTTTAGAAATATTGTCTGTATTTTAAGGCTTTCACTTCATCAATATTAAAAAAAAGTCCAAGCAAAGGTATTAAGCAGCTTGCAGAACGTTAACAATTGATTTCTAGGTAAAGGCTTGCTTTTAAACCTGTGGAAAAATTATGAATCACAAATTCAAAAAAAATCACAAAAGGGGATCATGAAGTTGTGCAAATGTATGTAACAGGGAGAAGGAAACATTTCCGACCCTATAAAGTATATATATTCTTGATCAGCATCAACAGCCGAGTCGATTTAGCCATGTCCGTCTGTCCGTCCGTCCGTCTGTCCGTCTGTCCGTCCGTCCGTCTGTCCGTATGAACGCGTCGATCTTAGAGATGGTAAGAGATAGAAGTTTGACGTGTATGGGACAAATGCTTCTTTTATATGTACGCAGATCAAGTTTGTTGCAAATTTTGGCCACGCCCCCTCCCGCCCCCGCAATTTGGAAAAAACGTTATATCTCCTACAGTTTTGAAGATGGACGATTCAAACCTTCAAGAGATAGTTAGTAATTAGCAAATTGAATCGACTTGCCGAAGAAATGATAAAGATCGGATGAACGGTTCGCAAGTTATGAGCACAAATGTGAAAAATAGCCGAGTTAAAAAAGTGTTGCATACTTTTCGGATGGTCACCCTAAGGAACGCAAGAAAACTGTTAAACATGTTTTTTCATGAGTAACGGGTATATCGAAGTCGGTTAGAGCCGACTTTAACTTACGCTCTCGTTTTATGCGTTTATGTGTATGTGTGCGTGTGTGTTTGTTTGTGTATGTGTATGTGTGTGTGTTTGTCAATTGTACACGGTACTTCGAAGTCGAGCTTCTCGACTGCAACGGTCTTACTTGTTTTTTTATATCAAAGCTACCACATGTTACTTTAACTACAAGGTAGCACACTGCTCAGCTTCAATACTCTCAGTCGGCCTTGGCCTGAGAATTCAAAGTTGTAGTCCGGTGTATCGAACTAGTCGCTTTCGATTTCCTAATTTAGTGCGTCCTAAGTAGCGACTAAGTGGTCTTGGATTTTGTGTCTGCTTTAGCGAAGCGATTGCGCTACCTTGTAATTATTGTATCACTTGTAACTTCCATAACAACACGAGGGGCTTTTCCAATTGATGAAGCGAGTTGGCGATGGATGGCTAAGGTGTCAGCTTACTCAGCAGCTCCTTCTAAAATGCAAATAAATGCCAAAAGGTTAAAAGTTCTCTTGGACTACTAACAAAAATGGCAACCAAAAAGCTCCCGGCCTCACTAAAGATCATCTTCAAAACATATATTCTTTTACTGTTTTTTGTAAGAGTAATAAATCTGTGTCTGTTTTACATTAATGGAATAAATAGGTGTATAGAAACTCAAACTTCAAACAAGCAAACATTCACATATATTATTTGTTTAAGCATGGTATTTAAAATAATGGTACACGAATTTTCTCGATATTGGAAAATCTGCCTACAAGCATTGACTTAAAGTTTGGTTTGAATGCTTAGTATGCAGAATAATTTGAATATTTTGGAATTCTCACGAGCAAAGTCGGTAAAAGGAGGGCGGGTAAGTGTTTAAGTTCAATCGTTGCTCTTTGTAATATTTGTAAGGATCCCATCTGCAAAATCGTAAAAGGACATGGTAAAGTGGTAAAACATTAATTTAAAGCAGACGCACACTGGGAAATTTTGGCCAAAAGTCCCAATTTTATGTTTGGGAATTTGGATAAAACGAAGGTCTTCAATGAATTTGAATACAAATAGCTGACATGTCAAAATTTGGATCTTAAAATTGCTGCTGCTGCTGCAAAAAAATAATACTCAATATATGCCGCAATTTGATATTTTATTTTCGACTTTGCACTAGATTGCAATAAAAAATTATAAAAGTACACAAAATCAAAAATTTTAATTTTTTTGGGTTTTTTTTACATATGGCAACTTTGCGCTAAGAGTACCCAAAAGTACCTCACATAATTTGCTTGCAATATTGCTTATTAATTCCTTTGAACAATGTTACTTATATATACTTCTATGCTAGAATTGGGTCAATTCCAATTTCAGGATTTTTTTCTATAATTAAAAAACGTAAATTTGGAATATCAATATCCTTCTAAATGTTTTGTTGCTTTTAAAATTATGTGCGTTAAGTTCAATCTCTTAAGATAATTTTGTCGAAAATGTCTGCTTTCTAGCTAGGCAGGTGTAGAAATGCCGGAGTTTTGGCTAAAAAGAGCAACTTCTGGCCCACAGTACGACGTACGGAGCTCTACGGGGGACACAAAATGTCCTGCAGGTCAAAAAAAAAAAATCACAAAGTATTTGTCTGTCTTGATAGACGTAAAACTGATAATGATATAGGTTTAATCGGCAATACTAATAACGGCACAGCGACGCCTTTTTTTTCGTCGCGTGTCGGGTTTGCTAGTATATAAAAGACTAAAACTGACTAACTGAAACACTTAACTCAGTACAGCTTCGATAACACTCGTGACGGTGCGGAAAATTGCAGTAAAGATCTAGATGTTAAGCCCCCAAGTAGATGGGGTAAGATCGTTGCCTTAGAACAGCGAGTACGCTGGTGAAACCTGATTGAAAGGGCCAAGCACAAATCTGTTTGTTTTAAAAACAATTTTTGTTTATTTATTTTTGTTATTTTTGGCATTGCACTTTGGTTCAATTGTTTTGTGTTCCTGATTAAATAACAATATCAAGTGCTGCCAAGAAGATACAACTCTTTTCATTTAACTCATTCAACCCGAACCACCAACTCCGTGAAGGACTTTCCACTAATTAGGTGAATCTAAACTAACTTCACACAAAATGAGTTTGCAGTTGGCCATTAAATACAGTTGCAGTTCGCCCCACCCTCTCCAGTCCGTGGGTTTCCTTTGTTTTGTCCCCTTTTGGATTGGGAAACAAAGCACTTCAGAGCACACAGCAACTGGCATAAACAAAGGCAAGAACTAGGGTCTTGGACGGGAAAGCACTTGAAAAATCGTAAAATTGAAATTATAATTGCAACTGCAAGGCATTCGAATGGTTTTCTTTGGCTGGTTTTCCGCTCCTGTCTGCCTGCCAAAGATGTTCTAATTACACTCTTCAACTGGGTTGCGATCGTTAAAATGCTTGTCAAATAATAATTACACCCAAAGCATTTCTAGCATTTCAGTTGCAATAAAATACGAGGAATGCCAAGCAATTTGCTTTTTTAATTGCCGCCTCGTCCCTGCATTTCTCCACACACACACACACACGCAGAGAGAGCAGAAGGAATTTCGAACCTCTTGTAATCTTCCGGTTTAGATGTGAGTAAGTTTTGCTCTTTTGCCAAAAGTGCATGTGGCAAACCGGAAGTAGTGACATTTTATCTCTCTTTTTTTTTTTGGTGCGTAAAAGCGCGGAAATATTTCTACATATTCGCAGAAAGCGCAAAAAAATGCATGGGGACACCAGGAATGACACTTTGTGAGTGCTCTGAATTTTCAGGGCAAAAAGCAACTACTGCACTTTGTCTGCAACGGATTCGGTCAGTTGTTTTCATTGTTTTTATCGTTGTAGTAAATATTCAAAAAGTTTTTTTTTTTTTTTGTTGCCTGACAGTAGATTTTTATTTCATATCCGTCTGTTAAGGGTAGACTCAAAAGCTTTAGGGGCCAATCAATGATGGGCTTGTGTGTATTGGATAGACTTGACAGCAGACAGTTGGTATTTGGTTAGAATAGTTTTTTGTAAATTGGGTCAGGCTTAGGAAATCAATATAATTCGATTCAGAATCTGGATATGGAATTTTATTCCTTTTTCATTCATAAATTGTGACAAATTGCTCAACTTGATTTTTACCCTCATTAAATACACACGCATTCCCCTTTTCCACATTGATTTTCCTATCTCTTTTTCAGTTATCGAAAATGCAGCCAAACACTTGAAACTGCAAATTATTTCTAAGTACGAGAAAACAGTAAATTGCACTAAAGCCAATTGTGAGCATTAGAAAATTGTTTTGTGTGTGTGTGTGTGTGTGTGTGGCAACAGCATAACCCCCACAATAACAACAAAAACTACGTTAAGAAGTGCCAATCTAAAAGCAACCAGAATGAGTATAAAACTACATAGACAAACGGACATAAGGATGTGCCCCGTATTACATTGAAGCCCTGGAATCTTTGGTTATTGAAGCAACAAGAACACTGAAAAAAAAGATTGGAAATAACAATATTTATTTCCAAAACCAAAAAAAAACAGAAATTCATGGGAATATGATATTTGCCTCGGCTCCATAAATATATCTACATTTGCGGGAAAGTTTACTTTTATCATTTCATTTAAAGATAAATGCAGTTGAAGACCAAAGAATTCTGCAAGAGCTTACGGCGAATATGTGACCAATTGGGCCAATTGAAGATCAGAGTACGAGCAAAGACACGAAAAGGTAATTTTGCAACATGACAAAGCTCGGCAACATGTTGCGCAGCGTATTTTAACATATATTATTATTGTTTTTTTTTGTTTAGCTTAATTTTTGGGTAGAACACTTTACAGTTTAAAATCCTCTTCGATGTTCGTAAAAAAATTTTGACAAAAATACCGATCTTACGATATATCGATAATGTTTTCAACATCCATCCATCCATCTTCATATAGGTGCAAAATGTTCTTAACTGAATTCTAATACCTTCTAAAGTCAACCAAAATACTTTCTTAAAACCAAACAACGTGAAAAAATAGAGGGAATCTAACTTCGGCTTGGAGCATAATATATGCCTGCCAGTTTGTTATATAGGAGCTACACGATATATTCATCCGATTTTGATCAAACTCTCCAAAATTGTGCTGAAGCGGGTAATATTCATAAGTGGAAAGTATAAAGACGCTGCAATTGAAAACAAAACAGTTTTTCTCACTAGAACTACTTTTTCGGCTATATGCTATAGTCATCCGATCCGGCCGGTTCTGAAGTATTAGCACCATGCATTAAAAAGAGAACTCTAAGTTTCTTTCTGGACGTTGACGTACAATGCGCAGTACGTTCAAGTGGCCCATGCTACACCAAGCCAGGGCCTGTTACGCGCGAACCGCAGGCAAAATAGTAGCCCAAAATAGTAGCCAAACCGACCGAGAGGCGGAGACACTTACGTATAAGACGAATCGCGAAGGAAAAACATAAAGAAATGTCAACTACGGGCTAAATATGTTAAAATAGTTGTTTTTAAAGCAGGAAGAGAAGCTTCCGAGTTGATTACTCGGTAAAGTTTTTTGTAATCAGCACAGAGAACACGAAAAAGTTCATGCAAAGCATAGTTAGTGGTACAACGATTTAGTGATAGGGGTATAAAATTGCGAGTCGGTCTAATAGGAACGTTGAGGTTAATTTGACCAACCAACTCAGAAGAATCGATTTCACCATTAATCAATCTATGTATAAAAATTACACCAAGCATAACTCTACGGTTAATGAGGGAGGGAACGTTAATCAAAAGTAGCCTACTAGAGTATGACGGTAAACGGACCTCAGGATTCCAGTTTAAACCACGAAGAGCAAACAATAAAAACTGCTTTTGCACAGATACAATTCTGTCTTGATGGGTCGAATATTGCGGAGACCACACACAAGATTTGTACTCGAGTATAGGGCGGACAAGAGAAATGTACAAAATTTTCGTCGTATATGGATCATCAAATTCCTTCGACCAGCGCTTAATAAACCCAAGAATACTCCTGGCCTTACAAACAGTAGCCGTTATATGAGAGTCAAATTTCAGTCGGTAATCTAGAATAACCCCAAGATCATTTACCTGATTGACTGTATCATTCAAACGCTCTAGTGGGACATTATTAATCATATAAGAAAAGAGTTGTGGTGTGTTTCTATAAAATGTCATAACCTTACACTTGGAACTGTTAAGGTTTAGTAGGTTATCTTTACACCAAGAATGAAATGCATCCAAGTCAGCTTGCAAATTAAAGCGGGAGACCAAATCGTAATATGTTAAACATAGTTTCACATCATCGGCGTACATAAGCACACGAGAGTGAGTCAAGACTGACGGAAGATCATTTATGAAGAGTGTAAAAAGCAATGGACCCAAGTGACTATCTTGGGGTACACCAGAGGTAACCTGGATTGGTTTGGAATATGAATTACTAAACAGAACTTTTTGTGTTCTAGAACTAAGGTAATCAGAGATCCAAATAAGAAGGTTGGTTGGAAAACCAATTAAACTCAGTTTAAGAAGCAGCAAGCAGTGATTGACAGAATCAAAAGCCTTACTAAAATCAGTATAAATCACGTCAGTTTGCATATTACATAAGAATCCTTTGATCAACAATGATGTAAGCTCTAATAAGTTAGTTGTAGTGGATCGACGCTTTACAAAGCCGTGTTGATAGGGTGAAATAATGGAACTGCATAAATGCTGCAATTGAGATGTCATAATTCTCTCAAAAGCTTTCGGAATTGCAGACAACTTTGAAATACCTCTATAATTCTCAACATCAGACTTATTTCCTTTTTTATGGAGAGGAATGATAAAAGATTTCTTCCATAACATAGGGAAAGTGGATGATTGCAAAGACAATTAAAATAATTTATCAATAGGCTTACAAAGTGCATCAGCGCAAAACCTAAGTACACAACCAGGTACTCCGTCGGGTCCCGGTGCATAGACAGGTTTTACAGAGTTAAGATCACAAAGACGAGAGCTTTCAGTTATCACAGGGCTAAAAATACAATTAGATTTATTTAGCCGATAAGGGTATGGTTGATTCGCAGGAAAGCTAGTGGACGAGTAGGTTGACGTAAAAAACTGCGCAAACAAATCGGCTATGGCCTGATCAGTGTTCGCTTTCACATTACCATAGCGCACAGATGAGGGGATAGTGGAAGATTTGCGTTTAGAGTTAACAAAGGAATAAAACTGCTTAGGTACTTTCAGCTTGATAGCTTCCAAACTGAGAGACTAGTTTGCGTAGAATCAGACGGACAGACAGCTCGTTGCCCACATCAAGAATATATATATATATATAGTTTATAGGGTTGGAAATGAATATTTTAGGGCAAAATTATAATATCCTTTGCAAGGGTATAAAAATGGACTCCGGAAAAAATACAGAAAAGGCGTCAATATTGTGGTAAGTTGAAAAATACTTGATTAAAGTATTTGAATCATGTACAAACTGTTTCTATGGTAGGGTGTACGAAAATACTTTGAAGTACGATTTTTTTTTAAATCCAAAGCACTTTTTATGACTCTTTCGAGATATATCAAGTACTTTTTGAACTATTTTCAAATATATGATCTATATATGAAATATTTGATCATACTTTTAGTCTTAATATAAGCGTTAAATATTCTTAATTAAAGTCCAATAAATTCTAAGATAAGTAACAATACACTTGAACTTTGTACTTGAATTAAGTAAGAACGGTGTCAATAGTACGATTAGTACGAAAATACTTGATTCAAGTACAAAATCCTTATTCCAAGAACGAGTTTTTCAATCACGAAATACTTGTTTTAAGACTGTTTCGGAATATTTTAAGTAAGTTTCGAACTATTCAAATACCTTTTTGGTTATACTATTAGTTTGTTATGGTCTTAAGTACAGCCCGATTCACTCTCAAAATTTAAAGAAAACAGACTCAACTTAAATAATTCATATTTTTCGTGGCACACTTTTTGGAGCGTGCATTGTAAGTCTATTCTGTACTTAGTTCAAGAAATTTTGTACTTGAACTAAGTCCGATCTTTTCTTAAATTTTAAGGCTAACTGTAAGTACGAAATGTTCTGGATTACAGAACGTTTGTTCTCATTTGAATAATTTTAATAGTCAATGTTCCATGCTAGAATGTTTCGTACTTAAATTAAGTACACCCAAGAACAAAACATACTTGAAATTTCAGGTACAATAAATTCTATCCCGATCGATCTAGAACTCAGCCGGTCTTTTTTTTTCTGAGTGTACATTGTTGAAACACAACAAAAGCTTATAAATTAAATACTAAGTGTTGTTGTAAACCAAAGTATTAGAACCAGAAGGGAATTTAAACAACAGATTCGATTCAAATAAATTTGCATTTTCCGTTGAACACTTTTTGGAGTTTGCATTGTAAGTCTACTTTGTCCTCACTTTGCCAATGGCCGTGTTCACCAGCACAAATCGATGACGAAAACATCGTTGGATCTAGTTCATTTGTTAAGGTGAACGAATGTGAAGTACAAGTTTGATTGCTAATTTAAGTTATTTTGATTAAAATCAAAACGATTGCTTTCACGCGTACCATTTTTACGTTTAAACTTCATCAAAGCGTTCGACAAAAGCCAATTAACTTTTTTTGATGTATGATTTTTGATGTATGCTGGTGAACAAGGCCATTTTGTACTTGAACTAAAAACTCAGTTTTCATAAATTTTTCGGCTTACCCTAAGGACGAAAAGTTTTTGTTCCTTAATACCATTAATGGTCGTTTTTCGACTTTAGAATGTTTCGTATTTAATTGAAGAACATCCAAGAACCAAATCGTCAGCGATCTTTGCTTATTTGTACTGGCCCCAACGACTCTTACTCCATGAGAATTCCTAAACGACTTAGCAGCAAAAACCGGCACACAGTATGGTAGAGATACCAATGAAACAGCTGTACGATCAACTAGTCTCCTTTGTGGTGGAACATAATAGCATAATGAGACCTCGAGCTAGCTTAATATTGATGGTGTGATTATCATAAAGGTCGTTAAAGCACACACATTTTTGTATACTTAAATTCATAGTCATGTTTTGTTTTCCTCAGTGTTGGGCTTTTGTGTTGGTCGTGGTAACATGAGCCAAAGTGTTTGTTGCATGCAACTGATTGCAAAGGATTTTATGGTTGTTGCTGCTGTTTGCTGCTCCTTCTGGCAATTGCAATGCCAATGCACACACACACAACAACAACAACAACAAGCAGCAGCTGCCGATTGCAGGGAGCATGAGATGCAACGCTTAAGTGCAGTCGGTTGCCTGGGCCAAAACGAGAGTCAATCGATGCAGCCTTGTTGCCACAGAAGGTGTCGCACTGTCTGTGGCAAAACACGAGCCCGCAGCAGCGCACGAACTGAAAGCTGGAAGTAGCAGTAAAATGTCGACATCAGCATTACATGCGACAATTGCTCCGGCTGTGGATTTTGCAGTTTAATGCCAATGCAAAACCCAAACAAAAACACCAACACGGGGGCTGAGGGTGACGGAAATATGCTGCGGTTCCATGCCAGGCGATACGGGTGGCAAGTGCAATCGCAATGTGGTGCCATGTGATGCGGTGGTCGTACCTTTTGTGAATTTGAAAACAACACTTTTGCCAGCCCAATTTAGTAAAGCAGAGTAAATTGGCTGAATTATTATAAATAAACAGAAAAAAGAGATTACGATATGGGTTATCGACCATCTAAGCCTTTCCTTCCATTAACTTTATACGAGATGAAGTGCCTTCGCCCGTAATCTTAAATTTGCATACAAGCGATATTTAAACCCGCACATTTTGTACAACAATAACCAGGATAATCAACAAGACTTCACGTGCCTGAAATGGATTCCGTTTCCGGTTCCATCCCCTAAAACTGATTTCATTTCTGCAAGCAGCAATTTCCCAATCTCCAGCATTGAAAAAACATTTACATTCGTGTACTCGTGCCTGGTGCTCGTTAACAAAAGATACATATGTATCTGTGCGATGGCTTTTGTGTCCGTGCCACGTTTCCCAATACTCGTTTTGTGCTTGGCTAGATTTAAATGCCGTGCACACACAGAGACATGTGTAATCACTTGTACTTAATATGCAGATGCTGACAATGTGACAATCAAAATGATTCCAGGTTACCTGATACTTCTCTCCATGCCGAGGATTATTGTGATCGTCATCAGCGTTATGCGAATTTGCTTGGGGCATAAACCCATTAGGGTTTTTTGTGCATCTTCAAAGTTAGATACAGTTATTCAGCATTCTCTTTGAGTTTGCCTGGAATTTCCGTATTTGCGGTGATTCACTTTTCACTGCCAGCAACCCAAATGCTTCAAGAAACATTCCAACTCGCAACTTTTGCAAACACTTAACAAATTTTCAGGGTGCGGCTTTTGTGTTGTTTGTGTCTGTGGGAAATGAATTCGTTTGCCGGCAGCGCACAAAAGTGAGCTACACATATTTCTTTTCGCTGAAATTGTCATAAATCGGCTTGGAATTGGCCATCGACGGTTGACCCAGTCAATGACACGGGCTTTAAAAACCAGCGCGTGACTTTCGGCCCAGACAGGGCCAAAAGGTTTCGAAAAGGAAAGCATGAAAAGTGACCGCGTCACGACTGTGACACTTGCCAGCCGTCAAAAGGGGTCCTTCGCTTGTATTTTGGTATGCAGGCGGCCTCCTGTTGCATTTGCAGTTAAAAAATGTGCTGAGTCCCACACACACACACATGAGTTGTTTTTTTTCGCGCTTTTATTCCTCGAGTGGCTTGTTGTTGTTTTTATACTGGCATTTCCCTTGCATTTGTATTCCTTGTCACACACTCAAACGCTCGCGCTGGTGTCCCGTTGCGTTATCCTTCCGCATTCATCAGTCCATTTATCGCTGGCCAAACTTTTTGGTTGGCTTCGTTTTTTTCTGTAGTAAATCTTGTGGTGCGGCCTGTTGGCATTTTATGAAGTTACACAGCGCATTTACTGTCGGTTAAATGAAATTGTGCATTTTACAAAATGAAATAAATGCCGTTGCGTTGTGTGCGAGTCAGAAAAATGGCTTTAACTTTTGCGAGATTTTAACCAATTTGTGAAAACAGTAAAAAAACACTGAGGGAAAATGGGCTTTAGTCTTAACTTAAGTCCTAAACTAACCTAACTTTTCTCTTACCTAACGAAGCGTAGTGTAAGTTGGCGTAACGTAACAACGTAACGTAACGGAACAACCTAAGCGAACCTATCCAAACCTAACCTACCCTAATCAACCTCACCTAACCTAAATTAACAGTTTATACTCTTACCTAACCCATCCGACCAACGTAACCTAAAGTAACGTTAATGCAACGTAACGTATCGCACCTAACCTAACCAACCCAACCAAACTAACCTAACCTGAGGCAAACTTATGGTAATGGAACGTAACGTACTCTAACGTAAAGTAACTAAACTTATCTAAACCTAGCCCAAGCAACGTAACATAGCGTAACGTAACCTAACCTAAACTACCCTAACCTAGCGTACTAAGGTTTGGTAGACTTTACCTCCTAAAGTAGTGTAAGTAACTTATCAAACCTTAACAATCCAATTAACGAAATATAACCCAACCTAACCTTAAACATTCAACAAATGTAACCTAAAGATACGTTATGTAACCCAAGCCAACGTAAACTAACCAAACCTAGCTTACGTAATATACCGTAATGTATTTGGCCCCTGCCTTTCTTCAGTGATGCAAATAAGTCCAAGGATGACGATTTCTATTGTGATGAGAGATGAGTGACACCATTCCGGCATCGACTGACTCTCTGATCGCTAACTACCGTCTTAGCACACCGAAGTTCGATAGCCGCGGTCACTTCGTGTCGCTCTCTTGTTTACTTCTCTCTTGGCTTTTCGCTGGTTTCATGTATTATATTGCAACGTAACGTATCGCACTCAACCTAAACTAACCTAACCTAACTTATGGTAATGGAACGTAACGTACTCGATCTTAACCTAGCCCTAGCAACGTAGCATAGCGCAACGTTACCTAACCTTACCTAACCTTGCGTAAACTAAGGTTTGGTGGAGCTTACCTCACCTAAAGTAGTGTAACCTAAGTTTACCTGACCTAACCTTACCTGACTTATCAAGCCTAAACAATCCAATTGACGTAATATAACCCAACCTAACCTTATGTGACCTTACGTAACTGTATTTACCCTTAGCTAATCCATTCAACCAACGTTACATAAAGTAACGTTATGTAATGAGTTACGTTATGTAATGGGTTAGCCAAACTGAACTAACCGAACCCAGCTAGCGTGATATAGCGTATTATAATGTAACGTAATGTATCACACGTAAACTAACTAAACCAACCTTACTTATCCTAACCCTACCTATTTTAAAGTAGCGTAACCTAACACCCAGAGAAATCTAGCACTAATCGGCGAGACTGAAATCGTCTTTATAGATTATTTCTTCTTGATTTTTTAACACGACAACTGCTTGCATAGGAGAAGACAATTAATCTTGATTTCAAACGTCTCAGAAATTCGAGCTTGATTTCAGGATTTTCGGCTTTGACTACTTGAATACAAGCACTATCGGCTTGGTTTTTCTTTGAGTAAACCTTAACTTATCTATCTAAGCCAAACCAACCCAACCCAATAAACGTAATATTATCCAACCTAATCTTATCTTACATAAGGTAACCGTATCTTACTTCACCTTACCGTAAAGTTATGTAACCCAAGCCAACCTAAACTAACCAAACCTAACGTCACCTAACAAGCGATATATAGCGTAATGAATAATAATGCTACGTTAATTACTGTAAGGTAAACTAATCGAATCTAGCCAAACCTTGCTTAACCTAGCCGTATCCAAACGGTCTTAAGCTAACCTAATCTTATCTAACCTTATCTTACCAAACCACCCCAAACCTACCAAAGTAATGTAATCCAACCTAACCTAACGGAACCTGAAAGAATCTAACGGACCGAATGGTAATGGAACTTAGCGTAATGTAAACAAACCTAGCCCAACCAACGTAACGTTGCGTAACATAACCTACCGAAAAACTTTATCTAACGTAACCTAACCTTAGCTAATCTTACCATATCTAGCCAAACCAAACCAAACCATACCAAACCAAAGCAAACCAAACCAACCCAAACCATCCAACGTAATATAGCCTTACCTATCCCTTATCTAGTTTAACGTAATTTACCTTATTCAAATTGTAACTTAACCTAGCGTAACGTAACTTCAGGTAACCTATCCTAACCTTACCTGATTTCTCCCATCCTTACCATACCTAACGCAACCTAACCAATCCAAACCAACTCAATCAAACCCAACACAACCAAAATAAAGTAACCTAACCTAACCCATCGAAACCTAACGTAATGTATGGTAACGTAACCTTATTCAAACCTTTTGTGCGGATTTTCCCATAGATAGGTAAATTGCAAGTCAAATTATTTCTTCTTCTATGCCGAATGATCGAGGTTCAAGTCAACTAGATGAAATAAATCATTTATCCCATTTAAAACATACTTTTTCGGCCATTTTCCCTTTGTGAGTGGATTTTTTCGAAACCTTAACATGCCATTCTTAATGTCGAGCTTGTTTGTTAAAAATTTTCACAATATCAATTTGCGATTTGCTGGTCAGCAAATCTACTTCACAGCTTGCTCAATATTATGATGAGATATAACTTTTCCATCACCCAGAAGTATATAATCAAATTAAATAAACACTCCGCCAGCAAACTCCGTAAAAAATTCGACCCGACCGAAGTTTATATACCCTTGGAGCAGATGGAGGCATTTATGTTATACTACATTACATTATGCTCTGTACAAGGAGTAGCACCTAAAAACAGCGCTGCTGAACAATAGATGGCACCACTACTTGCATTGAACAATACGGGATTTCAAAACTGACCAATAGATGACGCCACTACTTCCAGCGCTGTGGCTACGCCATGTTAGTTAAAAACAGAATTTAGGTTTAAGTTCGGTTTATTGGAGACGGCGTGTTGCCGGTAAGAATGAATGTCACAGAATGGCGAAGAGTTTAGTCATTGTGAGTGTAAGTTAGAGATGTTACAAGGCGGGAGTATCGTGCATCGATAGTTGTTAGCGATGTGTAAACTCTGTGATTGGTGCTGGATGAACTAAGATCGCCATAGTGCGTAGGAAGTAGTATTCTTATGGTTATAACTTGAGAATCGTTCATCCGATTTTGGGCAAATCTATAAATAATGCTAATTACTAACTATCTTTCTTCAAAACTGAAAAAGATTTAAAGTTGTTTCCCAATTGCGGTGGCGTGAGGGGGAGTGATCTGCCTGCAAGTATTAGAAGTTATGTCCCATACAGGACAAATTTCTGTCTCTTAAAATAACTAAGATCGTCAAAGGAATAAAAACAGAAATCTTTTCAGTTTTGCCATTCTGTTTTATTTATCCAACTTAATTAGAGAATCAATATTAATGCAATGTGCCATAATGACAGCATCATCCATCGAGGGAAATAGTAAGCCCAAAAATTCCAATAAATTAGGCTGTTCGGTCACAACTGAGGAATAATCCTCAAACGAAATAAGACCATCCTTATCCATATCAAATTTCTTAATAATAAATTCAGTCATATCCTAAGAAACAGATAACCTTATTCTTAGCAAACCTAGTAAGTATTTCACACTTACCGCTCTAAGTTCATTGATTTCATCTTCATCGTCACCCTTAAAAAAACCGTCCACAGCCACACTAACTTGTTCACGATCGATAAAGCCGGTGCCCTTGGTATTATAGATCTACAAAATATTTAAGTACGGAATTTGTATATTTTAGAGATTTTGACTCACCTGGAAGGCAAACTCCATACGCGTCGTCAGATCCTTGGTAGTATACAAACTAAAAAGATTTATCCAAGCCTGAGGACTCACATATTTTACATCCTTGGTAATGGCCATCAGAGTGCGATCGATAATCTGTACATCGGAGATATTAAATAACACTACAAATAAATGATAAAATTGCTTCTTGGTCATCATTTTGGCTGTTGGACCGTTGCATAAAACGAATTTGTAATAAACCACAAGAAGGCAGGTAACTTCCGTGTGAGAGAGATGCGTAGTGTTGGACAACTCCTTGGCCAGGCCACCATATAAGGCCACAAATCGACTATTCTGCATGCTGTCTATGGTGGTGTCTAGATAATCCATTTTGTAAGTTTGTATTTGTTGTAAATTATTTCTTAGAAGTTGATGTGAATTGTATCTCAGAGTAATAACAATTTTTTTTTTGTACACAATTTGTCTTACTTAAGAAATGGCGACTTAAATCTCTTCACTTACGCACAAAAAGCAAATGCAAAATGTATCAATAAAAAATGTATGCGGAAAAAAAAGACAAAATTCTTTGTAAATCCGCCAACACTTTTGGGTTGTCAACTTGCCGGCATTAGGGAGCGTAAATCTGTCTCCCTTCTTTTATGGCTTGGGCTGTGGCATGTGTGTGGCGTAGCATACAATTACAGATTGTTTCCCCTTCGAAATGTCTTTACACCCTGCTCGACACATTTGGTTGGATTATTATATTCGCGTTTCTCAAGCGCACATTGAAATATGAACAAACATCCTTACGAACACATGTAGCCAACGCCCTGATGTCTTTTTTATGGCTTTCAAATTGTGCTCGTTAGATACTTGAAAAATGTTTAGTACAGAGGCAGGCCTTCGCCCTAAAGTCTGATTTAGCCAAAAACTTACAACCAAATCTATTAAGTCTAACACACCACCCACACAATACTAAGCCCAAAAAACACTTTCTTCAAAAACAGAAAAAAAAAACAATTACAATGAATCGCATTGACTCCACCATGGATGACATGGCCAATACCAAGTTTCTGACGCTCTACAACAGTTTGATCAAACAGTTTGCGGTCACCACGGATTTTACGTACAATGAAGTCGTTTGCCTTCTCATCGTCTATTACAAATTCGTTCATGTCAATGGTCCCACAGCCAAAATGATGACGAAAAAACAATTGTATAATCTATTCTTGGTACTTTTTGGTATATTTGATGTATCCATCATTGATCGAATATTGTTGAATATAACATCGGATGTGCGTTTTGTATCACCGGATGCCTGGATGTCATTATTTTCGGTATTTTTAAGCAACAACTTGGAGCAGCGCATTAAATTTGCTTACAATGTGAGTAAAATGTTTATTAAAACAAGTGCGAAAGTCGGCCAAGAAGTGGGATTACTGTACCTTAATACCAAAATATTTTATATATATATTTTCTAATAATTTCAAAGACTTCAGTGTTTATTTTTATAAACAATTCTGAGTACTGGCGAAATAATTGTAATGGTTATTACTTTTTTTATTACTCAAAAAGTTGTAATGTTAACGGCATGGAGAGGCAGCTGCTGCGCGACAGTAGAGGAAGCAAAGACCGCTGATGAGTGGTTAGAGATGCCTATGGAACAGCCGTTGTACCGCAAACTTGCCTCCCTCGTTGTGTAGTGTGTTCCTGTTTTTATAATTATGTGCAACCTTAACGAGAACTCGAGACTGCATAAACCTGAAGGTCGTTAAAACATACACATAAGTTAAGCCCTGATTTTTAGTATGTTTTACATATATGTTGCTGTTGCAAAAGCAGCAGAAATCAATCACTTTTGCTCCTAATTTCACTCTCTATCAAGCGATCCTTAGCATTCTTTTGGTATATCACCCTTCTAAAAATTTATAGAGGAAGCGAAACATCTATCTATACCACTTTTGAAAGCTTCTTCCCATCTGTTTGAGCCCCTCATTCTCAAAGTCTTAATACAAAGATGGAGCCACAATTTATTGCATGTTGCTGATTAATGTGAAACATGTCGGTACGGACGATTTTAGTAGGAGTAAAATTTGACTTCAGCGTCACGTGACGCTGGGTGGGAACTGGGTAGGATCTGGGAGGAATCTAAGTAGGAGCTGCACAGTGGGCCAAACAGCTTTGCTAGCGGAATTTAATTAATAACTCGAGTAAATGAATAGATATTTTAATGAAAATTTAAACTTAATGTTTTTAACGCAACTATCACTTATTCTCTAAATATCAATATTCTAGGTCAACTATATGTCATAGCTCCCATACAACTGAATAATATACATTTTTGAGTACTTAACATTTTAAATTTGTAATTAATTTATTTAAAGTATATGAAGCAAAAAACCGTTTAAATGTGCTAAAAATTAAGCAACTTTTCAGAATCTGATGAATCTGAATCATTGAAGGAATTTTTAGAAATAGCGAGCAACCCAGCTTCAACTTTACCTATCTTTACATCTTTTCTGGTTATAAGCGGATCTGGATGTTACAAGCGGTTCTGATTATAAAGTAATGCAAGGCATTTTCCATCTATTGTCTTTACGGGTATGGTTTTGCCGTAAATTCCGAAATTCTTTATTTCGAGTTTCAAGGGTTTTTCGGACATCATTTGTGCCAAACAGGAAGTGCTACCTGGGAATGTCTGTACTATGTATTAATACATTGTGCACAGAAGACAAATTTATAGTAGTGTCCATAGCATATAAGCGGAATGCATCTGTATTAACTTCATATCCACTAAGTAAAACAAGTTAAATTAATGCGGGCTGCTAAATCTGGTTGGCAAAACAGCCGTCTGGCATTATTACCATTATTAGTATTGTCACTACCAGTCATGGGTATAAGCACCAATAAGCCCATGTGTTTTTAGAGTTGCGGTTAAATTTCGGATTTTCTAGCTTCCACCTTTGCCTCATCCTTCCCGCGGATTTTTGTCATTTTTTAATTGAACGTCTGTTTGGTATATGTTGAATACATTCAAAAATCGAGCCCATGCATTGAGAGTTGCTAAGCCATATATAAACAGATAATTTTTATTATTTGCAAAAACGTGCGAGTGTGCTTCTGTAACTCGGCCTACAGTATATATTTACTAAGCTCTGCAGTGTTGTATGTGTTCAATTCTTGAAGCTTAATGCAGCTTATGGCTTTTATGTATGACCGACATTTCACCTAAAAATTGCAACAGACATAACAGTTGGTAGTAGTTGGTTATCATGTTTGGTATTTTTACACCACAAGGACCTACACTTTTCATAAATGCTAAACTTAGCTTGAACACGATTGAACAACGTTAGTTATAGTCCAAAGAAGTCAGTATAGGCTTAAAAACCATATTTGCTAAAACATCTTACTTCTGCCACAATTTTTTTGCTGCATTTAAAAGGACGGGTCACAAAGATATCATTTTTATTTAGTACATACCTTATCTGAATGAGAAAAAAGATATTGACTCAACAAACTTCAATTTGTTTGTTTTTGGGTCAACCAACGAAACCCACAAAATGCTGCCAAATTTTGCAGGCCTTGTGCTAAACATATGTTCACTTTTAAAGTTCGCAGCTGATCAGATAAGCACCTTACAGCTCATACAAAAGCTTTTATAAGCTTTGACAAGTGTTGTCAATTAAAAGAAAACAAAAAATTTGGAATTTTCCAAAATTGAAATTCGACTTAAATCCCGCTAAATTGGTAATTTGGGCCACTGTGAGCTGGGTGGATTTGGATGGGATCAGGGTAGAATCGTGGTGAGAAGTGGTTGGGATCTGGGTGAGATCTGAGTGGGGAATGAGTGGTATATGGGTGGAATATGGTTGGGATCTGGGTGTGATCTGGGTCTGGCCTAGGTGGGATCTGGGTTGAATATTGGCTGGATCTGGGTATGACCTTTGTTTGATCAAGGTGGTTTCTGGGAGCGATCTGGGTGGGATATTTGTGTGGGATGAGGGTAGTATCTGGGTGGGATCTGGGTGCGATCTGGGAGGGATCCGCGTGGGGTCTTGTTGGGATCTGGGATCTCACCTTGAGTGAAACATTATCGTTTATCTACGGATCGGCACAATAAACAATACTACCTGAAAATATAAAAGAACTCTGCAACAAGTGATCTTGTTCCTAGTATTTCAACTCTCTGTTAGTTTTCTTCTTTCCTTCTTTCAAAAGAGCGCCCTTGCTGATTTATATACCTTTAAGCTAAGCATCATGTTTCACATCAACGCCTAGAGAGACTGAATAGTAAAAATATTGTATTTGTAGGATAGGTATCCCAAATAGATCTTATGATTCTGTGTATTTCGAAATGTACTTAATATATACCGAAAATATTTAGAAAATAAATATAGTTTACTTTACTCCAGAGTTTTTGTACTTGCCGTATTTTTGACGCTGTTTGTACTTGTTTCAAGTACAAAGCTCTTGTAATATATATTTTAGATTATATATGATCCGAGAAAGATCCATAGTAGATTCTTATAGTTCAGAGCCTAGAATCGTCTCTCAGCTGATCATGTATATATTTTAAATAATTCCCCCTGAACTTGAGTGATGCGGTATCACAATAGACAACTTTAGGTATAATACAGGAGCATGAATACGGTTTTTCTAATACATGCTCTGAAACAAATTATTTAGCTGAACATGTCCAATTATTCGCTGAAGCCCCGAATGTAAACGCTCTTACACTTGGCAATTTAATCTTACTTAAAATATTATTATAAATGCATTATTTATTTGGATGAAACTTAAAGATAAAAGTATTTATTAAAGCGCTTAATGTTTAGATGACAATGCAGAAGTTGGTAAACAGAAATGGTTGATATAATGGTCCCAAAGTTGTTTTTTAAAAGATTGGATAAATGACAATTAAAGACGCAATTATAAGTGTAGACCAAAATTCTTGAAATTTTCATTTGAGAACTTACGAAAGCGCAGCCTTTGATACAAAAGAGATGTAGATTGAACAATACAAAATATATTGCGAAATTTGCAATTTTTGGGTAAAAAACCGCGAAATTTTCCAAATTCTCATTTCAGTTGAGATTTATAAGGAAGACGGTGTAGATCAAACAGGTGGACCGAACTGTAGGAAAATCGCTGAATTTCATTATTTTATATTGAGTATAAATTAAAGATTTGTTATACAGTATATCTAATTTTATACTAAACGTCACACAAAATCGGGAAATTTTCAATATTTTATGTGTTTCGGATATCATGAAGATTTGATAAATTGCAATATATACTCTTAAATGCTTAGATCGACCAGTCCAAAAGGATTGAATTGATTAAATTGACGGATAAAAATTTGCCAAACTTTATAATTAGTTCAGATTATCATAAAGATCAAAGAGCAGGTCGGTCTATAGGTTTAAACATCGCGAAATTTTCAAAAATCCTTAAATGAGTGTAGGTTGTCAAGTAAATTTGGGTATACAGCCACAAAGTGCCAAGCTAAGCTTCTCTCAATCTTTTGATTGGTTGAAAGATTTTGATCAAATTCGGACTATATCAAATATTCGGCATAGAAAGGGGCGCCATCTATTGGTGAGATCACTCAACTAACATTGTTCAAAGCAAAAATGGAATTTCTCATAAATAAAATATTTGTTATATTGGGGGGAAAATATTAAAACATTAACAGGCATATTTTAAATTTAATTTTAAAATATTTTTTTCCCAAATTGCTACAATCTTCCCTGTTGCTTTTAGGTCTACACCAACTCGGGTGCGGTGGTGCTGAACCGTGAGAGTGTTGCATTGGCTGTGGAAAAATTCTTTGTGGGCGAAGATGATGACGAGGTGAACGAACTTCGAGCGGTATGTAACGAATCTGCTTTATTATTTTTAATTATTTTCCTATTTATTTATTGTAGGATATGTGCGAATTTATTTTCAACAAATTCGATGCTGACAAGGATGGTATTATTTCATTTGAGGAATACTCCGATGTCGTTTATAACCAGCCAGGACTGTTAGAGTTTCTGGGACAAGTGTTTCCCGATGTAAATGATCGTACCCTAATAGCATATTGCACCAACATAGAATCCCTGTTTATGAGCGGAGAGTAAGAACTGGTCGTCAATAAAAGCGATATTCAATGTAGAAACATTTCCCCTTAAGCTCGATTATTTAAGTCGCACGGAATGTTTCCGAGTTGTAAATACTTTTACGGCTATTTGTGCATAAGCGGGCTTATTAATTTCAACGCCAGCGGCCAATTTTGTATGTTGTGGGGGTAGACAACATATGTTCGGCCTATTTTGAGGAACAAAAGGCGCAAGTGTTGAAAAGGAGCGCCTACAAGTATTTTCAGTGAAACGGGCAAAAGCTTTACAATGAAGTAATTTTCTATTAAGTACACAAAAGTTGAAATTGCCTTTCATGGGCCGCTGCTGCTGCGGGCTTGTGTCTTGTGTCTTGGTCTATTTTTGTTTTTCTTTTGTGGGTAAAATCTGTGCGAATGTAATTGTCTGTGTCGTTATGTTGTTGCCGTCTTCCATGTTGTTTTGTTCAACTCCTTTTGGGCCAAAGTTGTTTGTTGACGGCAAAGCATTTATTTTGCGGCTTTGTAAAGCAATTAAATTTTCCCTACCGCAACATATGCGGGCGTCCCATACATAAATAAACTGAACGTATTTCAGTTTTGTTGTTGTCACACTAGCATGAAATTTTCTAATTAAAGTGTCCAAAAATTATGTGCCATACAAGTGGAAGTGGGTGGGATGGGTGATGTATGTGAATTTTCAATAAATGTGATTTTAAAAGAAATTTGTAAGAAAGTTTCATTGGGCTAGATTGAAAAGGGTGGTAATGTGTGGGTCTTCTTTTCGACTTATTGGACTTGATTTAGATTTAGATGTTCTTTTTACTTTTCTTTTAAAAAGCAGAGAGCTTTATGAATTTTCGATTGAGAATTTGATTTTTGCTTTTTCTTACCATTTTGATTTATTTAATTAAAATTAATTATACTCTATACGAAGGTACAAAGAGTATATTAAGTTTGTGCAAAAGTATGTAACAGGGAGAAGGAATCATTTCCGACCCTATGAAGTATATATATTCTTGATCAGCATCAACAGCCGAGTCGATATAGCCATGTCCGTCCGTCTGTCCGTCCGTATGAACAAACAGATCTCAGAGATGGAAAGAGATAGAGGTTTGACATGTATGGGAAACATGCTTCTTATACTTGCAGGCAGATCAAGTTTATTTTCAATTTTGGCCACGCCCCCTCCCGCCCCCGCAATTTGGAAAAAACGTTATATCTCCTACAGTTTTGAAGATAGACGATTCGTACTTTCTAGAGATAGTTAGTAATTAGCAAAATGTATCGATTTGCCGTAGAAATGATAAAGATCGGATGAGCGGTTCTCAAGTTATGAGCAAAAAAGTGAACCAAGCTTCCCCCGCTACCCCCCCTCCTACCATAAAAAAATGTTGCATACTTATCGGATGGTCACCCCAAGGAACGCAGGAACACTGTTAAAAATGTTTTTCATGAGTAACGGGTATATCGAAGTCGGTCAGAACCGACTTTAACTTACGCTCTCGTTTTTTTTAGAAACGAAAAAAATCGGGAATAATAACTTATGCTTACGTAATAAAAATAAAACTCAGACAAAAACATCATCAATGATAATCGGTTTAACCAGATCCAGGCTTACTGCGTCTTAAGTCGACTCACACCTCCTTGTGGTGACCATCAGTAACAGAACGATGCATTCGTATAGCTGCTGGCTAACGTGAGCGGCGACCCGCCCTTTCCTACAAGGTACTAGTGTTGTGAACATCGATTGTATTCATTATCGATAGTTTGAAGCATTTAGTGACGCTCATTTTCAATTAAATGAACTGGGTTTTGATTGATTTCTTGTGACCGGAATCCGTCCTTCCTAAATCTAGGGTCCAATATGATCGCTATATTGGTCACAGATCGGTTATCGTAGTTTGGAAGTCTGGTATTTATTTTTTCTATAAGCATATTTCAGACCAATTGACATTTCTATGTATTCAGCAATTTTTTGCTCCGAAACATCGACAGCGGGAAAAAACAATCGATGTTTGTCCGTCCCACACAACACTACAGGGTTCAATACAGTGGCGTACGCAGGGGGGGTATTAAAGTTGATGCTCAGAATTGGTTGAGGGCATGTTGGAGAAACATCGTAGTTGGTATCCGGACGGGCCTAGCAGAATTGAAGAAAAGAAGCAAATAAGCTTTCAGCATTAGCATTGTTGAAATGAAGTGAAAGGGTAGTCATTCGAGTTCGGGCAGTGAAAACAGACAGACGTGCAGTGCAAGTACACATAAACTCTTGAGACAAGGAAAGACACGTGGACAAGCGAGCGTGGAAAAACACCGGTAAGACACGTGGACGAGTAGGGCTGGTGCAGCATAGGGTTTTTGATTTTGTGAACTGGAAGATTTTTGTAAAGAACAAATCAATGGAACCTTCTGAAAAGGACAGATAATACTGAGTGTTTATTTAGTGTCCCCGTGATTAACCGAAAGCATCATCCTGAGCTTCCTTGACTCGTTCTTCCTCTGGTTTCTACCGAAGATCCCTCTCTATAGGATCCCTTGGCCCAGTTTTCCTCTGGTTTCCACCGAGGACACCCTCCCTCTAAACCTCAACATCTGGCTACTTCTCCGGTACCCACCGGGGACTCCCCACCTCCAGGAACCCTTGATTTAGTTTCCCTCCGGTTGTCGCCGAGGACACAATCGCTTTAGGATTTCTCTCCTTTGGTCTAGTTTCCGCTCTGGTTTTCACTCTAGGATTTCTCAACGTAGCAATTCCCCCACCTCAAGGATCCTTTGGTCTAGTTTCTACTTCTGGTTTTTACAACATCCACCCTTTAGGATTCCTTGGTCAAGTTGTTCCTTCAGTATCCTCCAAGGATTCCCTACCTCTAGTATCTCTTGGTCAAGTTTCCCTCCGGTTTCTACCAAGAACTCCCATCCTCTAAAATTTCTCAGTCTAGTTAATTCCGCGGTCTCTACCGAGGACCCCGACCTCCATTTTAAGTTCATCCTCCGGTTCCTACCGAGAACTCCCGGTCCCTAGGTCGTGTTCCTCCTCTGGTTTCTACCGATGATTTCATATAGGGTCCCTGGTCTCAGGTAGGCTCCCCTTTGCTCCAGAGCTGTGTTTCATCCTTAGGTATTCACCGAGGACCACCGCTTTGGGTTATTTCGACACAACCTGACACACCTTCCTACCCACAAGTCCCACTTCCTTTTACAATTTTCCCCTGGCGAGCCCTAAATCATAATCTCGGCCAGGAACTACTTTACAAGTGGGATCGGACAAAATCGTAGAATTTATTGGGGTCGTGTTGAAAGTCCTGCTTACACCTAGGTAGGTTATTGTTATAACCATCCTCATAATTGGCGAATACAGATCCAGAGCGCTGAAAACAGGAACAGATTATGAAACAATTCTACTGACTATTGAGCAAGTCGAGGCCCGAAGACAAATTTTTTTACGAATATGTTATGTTCTCGGTGCCAATCAAGAATGCTTTCTGGTAGAAACCCTAATTTTAAGAATATCCGGCTCGAAGGACCTGTGATGATTGATAAATCTTAAATGTTTAGTTCAACTCAAATTAGTTAACTATTTATTTCAGCAATGGGCAACCAACTCGTGAGAACCAAATACAAAAATCCCAATACTTACTATCAATAAATTTGTAAAAATAAAAATTAGCATTTCATTTATATTCCATCCTTATTTAATTAAAACAATTAAATACAAAATCAACCAATTGCCATCGCCAGTTTCCATGAAAACAATTCAAGTTGCCAATTGCTATCGGCTGAAATCAGAATAAATACTCCCGATTGATGACCGAGGAACTACATTCTCGCTATACCTTAAATTATTCCATTTTGTGGCCAGCATATTCCACTCAACCTAATTATGCACAATTCCGCCACTTCATAACGATAATACACATACACACCACAGAATTGCAAGCATACTATGGACCGCCGATTGGTTGGTTGGATGGTTGGTGAGGAAAGTCGGTTAAGTAGCTCATTAACTTCAATACATTTCATTTCAATATGCATTTCCATTTACTTACTTGGCATTCAGCAAACAATTTCTCAAATGCATTTGCCACAATTCATTACAATTTGTGGGTATTTGAGCAACGGAAGACTGATTCGGCAGTTATGTGAGTGGTATTAAGATTGGTGGGGAATCAGTATTGGAATTACGCTATGGTGAGTAGGCACTTTAAATAGGTGGTATGTGGGTCTGCCGCTTGGAAATCAGCAATTGAATGGTGAGACAAGTTTAATTATCATTTCCATTCCATTTACCTTTAAATGCAGCTTATGTGAAGTCTGCTATAGACAAAGGAGTCAAAAGTTAAGCAGAACCCTTTGTAAACATTTCAACAACAGATTTCTCCGCCATCAACAATTAAGAATTTCTTTGGCCGGCATCTACACATGTATGGAAGCAACTGAAGCTGCCACTCGTTAGGTTTTTAAAGAGAATGAAATGAGTTTCTATTGCTCAAATTGGCCACCAAAGTTTTAACTTAGTTCCAAATGCTTTGACCTAATTGATTATAATTACTCATATGTCCCAGGGCAATTCATCAAACGCGCATTGTCCACAACTGCTTGTACCGTGATGTACTCCGTATCCGGCAGGCTCGGCCCGAAGCTAAACCCATGACGTTTATACCCACATTAATGAGCATAATGATGCTGCAGTTAACGCCCACCATAAAGACCACAGCAGGGCAGAATCCCCTGGAGCGGGACCCATAACAAAATTGCAGCCGCACGTACAAATTGCATGATTATTATCAAGGATAATGGATGTGAAGCCAGGACAGGACAGAGTCAGTTTGGAAAGTGGCGATTGGAATGGGTGTAATCAAGTCCACAATAAGGTTTTAGTTAGCCTTCGGTTACGCCTTCAATGAAGTGATCTGCCTATTGAGTTAATCAATTTAAATTATGATATGGTTTCTGTGGGTTATCTTTAATCTGGTCGATTAGTTTACAGCGGTGCTTATATGGTAGTGATACCATTGAAACAGCTGTATGACCAACTAGCTTCACTTGTGGTGTGATGTGTTCCTCCTTTTTGGAGTTATGCGTAAGCATAACGAGACCTTGAGCCAGCCAAATATAATTTTGCTCTTGGAATCGAGATGAATTCGTTCTTAATTTGGTTCTTAGAGGCAAGGCGAGAGAGGGGAAGCAAACTAAGAGAAAGAGCGCATGCGCAGTTTGTCGTTGTTAGATTCTTAAGTAAGATTTGGATGAGAGGTTTCGCTGATGCCAAATTGCCGAGTGAGCTAACGCGCCGTCGCACAGTGGTCCCAAATCCAAAAAAGAACGGCCAAAAGTCAAAAAACTTTTTTGATTTGGCTGAAAGTTTGTACTCTGGGTTTTCGTGGACGCTGATCACGAATCCAACTTCAAAAATAAGAAAAAGAAAATGGCGGATCCAATATAGCGGACAAAAATTTTTCAAAAACGCATTTAATTTGGCTGAAAGTCTGTATTCGGGGGTTTTCGGGGTCGCTGATCACGAATCCGAAGTCACAATTTGAAAAAACATAATGGCGGATCCGAATTTGATTTAGTTGAAACATCGAAAAACCCGTTTATCGATAATATCTCGATAACAGTTCGACAGATTTTTTTTTCATGACGATTTTCGTGCTCAGCAAGCCAAAATACTTTTGAAAAGTTCATTTGGTGAATTGGGGGAGATTGTTGTCGTGCACTGTATATATTATGTCGCAACAACTGTGGCACAAAAACCTTCCCCGCATCTGAATCTGCAGCTATCTGCAGCCAATTTCTGGCTATGTTCTGAAGAACTGTCTAAACAACAATTTCTATTTCGTTTGAGAGTGGGATCTGCTGGGAGTTTTGACTTATTGCTTTTTTAACACGACCTTTCAGAGTGTGACCAAAAAAAACCTCTACTTGTATTAAAGATTCACTATTTCATGAATTGTTAATAATAACTTTGAATAATACGTTTAAATTGTACTTACTTTTAAGAGTAGAATCAATTTTGCAGAAACCAAATCGGTTAACTTTTCGCGATTCTATACGCTTCTGAACGTTGTGTTAATTTCGACGCATGACAATTAAAATAAAAGGTACGCTTGACGCTCACGAACGCAGTTCATACCTGAGCCAGGTGGCGACATTTTCTCCTTATCAACGGTCTGAATACAAACTAGATGAACAACTACAACTATTCCAACCACTAAAGGTCAATAAAAAATTTTTTTCCCCGCTTTTTGGGATTTGAGACCATAGTACGTCGTCCGTGTGTTCAATCTTGGGGGTCCCGAGTTCAAGTCCCAGTAAAGTAAGTAAAAAAATGTTTATCAGTAGGGCTACCTAAAATTCAATCAGCTTAGACCAACACCACGCGTCGCTCGGTCGGGTCGGTCGAGTCTCTAAACTACACTCTTACCGTACTTTTGAGAACGAATGCTCTTGATTCAAGAGTGAAATTCTCTACTTTTTCTGTGATTGTGCTAATTTGAGCTCTAAAAGTTCTTTAAAGAATCTGAAATCGTGTTTAATTTATCCAAATCGTTCTTAAATTCTTGAAGATTTTTAGGATTTCTAAAATCGCTCTTGAATTAAGAATTTTGTACTTAAATCAAGAATTTTCTTGCTTATTGAAGTTTTGAAAATGAAAATTCTTAATTTTTTTTTTTCACTTTAGTGCACTCCCTTTTTTTGCTTAAGCTCTATTTACACGACCTGATCCCTCATCTGAGTTTTCGTCTGATTTGCTGTCTGACAGTGTAAAAAGGCGTCTGAGTAGACATGAAGCTACTCAGATGAGCGATCAGACGAAATAGAACCGGTTCTATTTGGCCTGAGCACTCATCTGAGTGGCATTTATCGAGTTACAGTGTTCGTCTGACGAAAACTCATCTGAGCGATCAGGTCGTGTAAATGGAGCTTTAACATCAGTGGCCGGCAAAGCACACATGCTCATTTTGGCATTGCATGTGTGTGCTTAGACACGCGAGAGCGCTCTCATTTAAGAGCAGTGTAGGCTCTTATAGTGTCGGTGTATCGACGTCGCTGCTTGTATACACAGAAAATTGAATCGTGCCGGACTCTGCTTTACATACACTTCTAAAAGTGTGCCCAGCACTGTTTTAGAGCTAATTCCTAATCGCCATATTTCAAGATGCTTTCCACTTCTTGGAGTGTTGCAATTTCTTGAGTATTTAACTTTCTAAATATTATAATTGCTACATGTACCACACAAAATTAAGCGGTGCTTCAATTTGTGTCAAGCGTTGACATTCTTAATTTGCCACAAATTGTTGCCTCACATTGACAAAAGCCGTAAAGGGGGGCAGAGGTAGAGGAAGAAAATTTACTTTGTGCTTAGGCAAGATAAAATGGAATTTGAATTCCGTTACAGCTGGTGACGTGGCCAGAAATTAACTCTTTCATTCACGTCAAAGGGAAAGCCAGGAAAAAAAATGCAGCCTTTGATTCAGTTTTTTTTTCTTTTTACCCTTCTCTGCCTTTATGACAGGCTCTCTTACACTCCGTTTTTTTTAGCTCTCCGCCTCTCATTTGTCAAAGTTTGTCGACTTGTCAGACATTCGAAAGGAGTGCGCGCACTTAGGGTGGTAAATGTCCGTTTAATTAGTGTTTAATTGAATCGCAAACTGGAATTTTAATCGAAAATGGCTGCTCAGTTAAAGTTGAGTTTGAGTTTTCCGTATATTTAATGGTAATGAGGTTTGTTTGCCTTACAAACTCAATGGGTCATTGATAGTGCTTGAGGATTTCCATGCTGTGTGGTTAATTGTGTGAGTTATTCGAGGATTTTGTCATTTTCCTTACAGTATTCGCTTGTTCGCTTTAGTTGATCTTTAAAAAAGTTGAACCAAACTGCCAATTAGCCAAACTTCTTCATCTCGTAAATCATTAGTCTGCCCGCTATTGCTGTTCATCAATTATTCATTTCGAAAACTTTTTGCTAATTAACAACAGTTTTGCGGCCAATTTTCTGCAAATTTGTGCAAAATGCAATTTCCTTAAGCTCTGAAACATCAAAGCCATAAGCGGCATTACAGCGTTTTCCATTATCCGGTTGACTGTGCTCATCAAAGCAACGTGGCGGGCATCCTTTTCCGTCACTCTTGTCTTGTCACGGCCAACAGTTGGGGGTGGGATTGCAACTTGTCGGAAACTACTTAATTGCATATCTCAGTAATTATGCGAAGGCTCTCACGGAAATTTTCGAGTATTTCACAACAACTCAGCGAAAGTTTTTTGTTTGTCCAGAGTCCAGGGCTAATGCCATAATCCGATTTGGGATTGAAAACTCATAGAATTTTTATAAAAAAACACAAGCGAAAGCACAAATAATAATGGCCAGAACGTGGATTGGTATATAGGGGGGATGGACGTGATCGTCGACTGAAAACAAAAGCGGAAGCGAGCCATGCGAACAATCCGCATAAATTTCAACTAATTACAATTTCAGTGTCCGGCACACACACACACACACACGCACACAGCTCTGAATTTTAACAATCAATGGGAGAACCATAACAATCTATAATATAAAAATGAATCGCAAAATGTGTTGGTAAGCGCATAACTCAACAACGCCTGGACCAATTTGGCCAAATCTTTTTTTAAAATGTTCGTTGAAGTTCAAGGATGGTTTTTACGGCGAGAAAAATTAGAATTATTGCTGGAAAAACCCTAAAAAATTTTTTTTCCCATACAAAGATTGTAACTGTGGCGGAAATTCGGAGGTGGGGGCGGAAGTGGACGCGGAAAGAGGGCGGGAAGCGGGTGGTATGTGGCGGGAAGTGGGTGATGTGGGTGGTATGTGGGCGGGAAATTGGCGGAAGTGGGGGGATGAGGGTGGGATGGAGTAATGTGAGAGGGAGTGGGCGGGAAGTGGTGGGAGTGGGCGGAAGTGACGGTGAAGAGGTGGGAGTCGTGGTATGTGGGTGGTATGGGGTGAGAGGGCGGGGCGGGGGGTGTATGGCGGGGTGGGCGGAAGTGGGTGGGGGTGATTGGCGGGTGGGGCGGTAGTGGCGGTTGGCGGAAGGGGTGGGTGGGCGGGGAGCGGCGGGGGGTGGGAAGTGGGGGTGAGGGTGGGATGTGAGTGGAAGTGAGCGGGGGGGCGGTGTGGGTGAGTGGGTGGATTCGGGTGTGGGCGGTAAGGCGGGATTGGCGGGAAGTGGTGGGGGCGGGAAGTGACGCGGAGGGGTGGGAAGTGGGTTGGGGCGGGAAGGGGGGGAGGGTGGGATGTAGTGGAAGGAGCGAGGCTAAGTGCGGATGGCGGAAGGGTGAGATGGGGTGGGGGGCGGAAATGGGAGCGGGTGGGGGCGGGGTGGTGGGATGTGGGTGGCTGGGGCGGGAAGTGGGGGATGGGGTGGATGTGAGTGGATGTGGCGGGATGTGGGCGGTGGGGAAATTGCGGAAGTGGGTGAGATGGGTGAGTGGCGGGGGCGGGAGTGGGCGGAATTGGCGGAAGTGGTGAGAGGCGTGGGGCGATGGCGGGGTGGTGGTGCGGGTGGACGCAGCGGTGGGGGGTGGTTTGGGTGGTGGGCGGGAGGGGGGGGGAGGGGTGAGGGCAAATACAAATGCCTTACACAAATAAAAGGAAAAAAAAATAATAATAAAAAACCACCAAAACTGACCCGCACCAAAAAAATGAAACTCAAAAAAGCAGTCTAATTTTTAAAACGCGAAGTTTAGATACCCTTAGAAAAATTTTTCATGAAATTAATTACAAAAAAAAAAAGAAAAGTAAATACTAAGTAGAAAAGAATGAAACGATAAGAAGCGAGAAGATTTGAAACCCTTGCTGGTTTTGAGTTTAAAAATGTTAACAATAAAATCCAAAATTATTTCCTTGTAGAGCCCATTTTCCGACCTATCGTCATTTGGTTGGGACCAAATTTTGTAAATTGCAACCTTAAATTCCTTACCGTTTAGGCTGTGCGTCGATTGACAATCAGTCAGGGTAGATTTTTATATATGCGATACATAAATCAACCCAATTTTCAATACTCCCTACTCTGGCATACAAATTATTATCATACTTTGTGCCAAGGGTATACATAAACATATGTAACATTCTTGATCAACATCAACTGCCGAGTCGATATAGCATTCACTCTTACAACGGGTGCCGCCAAAACGCCGTCCCGCCATGGTTCCGCCCAGAAACAAAAAAAGTGTTATGTGCAAAAAACATTAAGCAAATTCACTTAAATACCAATTCAACCGACGGCTTCACCTTGAAGTGCATACACTCACACGCCCGCATACATTCACACAAACATGCTGACGGCGTCTGCAGATCGCCGAGAAAGCTACCCTGCAACCAGGATTTGCGCATTCCCCATTTTGCATTTCTGTGGTTTTGCCCATCTAATTTCTTCTAGAAATTTCGATGGAAACATACACATGTGAACAACGCACAAGCACAACACAAACGCAGAGAATACAGCAGACGATAAACCTATTTGCAGCGAACAAGACCATTCATCCATACATGAAGAATTCACTCAGATATGAATTCTTTTCAAGGAGCTTTTTCAGCCTGGCTTAAATAGCCACTCAAGAACTCTTGATCCAGACCAATCCACTTTTTTAATAGGAGAACGGTGATTGGCGGAGATACACTCGCACAGCAAACATGTCCAATCCTCTGCATCAACGACATCAGCGTTAGACGAACAGGCACACATGTCCAGTCAACACAACGACATACAGCTATTGTTTTCGCGTCAATACATCTATTAAATGTTCGAGCTTACAAAATAACAAAAAAAAAAGAGCTCAAACATTTCAACAACATATGGATCCCATGTTCCTGCGTAACAATTAACCAAGCAACCTCTTGAGCCACCTTACACGTGCAATAAAACGCAATCTGATAAACCAGTCGGCTCAACGCATCGTTTAAAGGGGGAATGGCTAAGGCGGTTGCAGTCCCAGTTCATCCAATCACAGATCAAGTTTATCTATCTTGTTCACACATCACTAACAACTATTGATGCTCGATACTCCCGCCTTTTTATGTATTTTACATTAGAGCCCTGCATGAATTGAGTCAAAGGGCCCTTTGATTCATGTTTTCAAAAAATGGCTTAAGTAAATCAAGTCAAAAATTTTTTAGTTCAAATTAGTCAGCTCAAATTTCCAGTGACTCCAAACAGATCAAACTCCAAACAGATCAAGCTCCAAACAGATCAAGCTCCAGTTGTTCTATTGATCGAATCAAGACAAACGTTGAGCCCATCTATTCGCAATTCGCTATGCTCCGGTCCTTCCTCGAAGGACGTTGCCTCATGGGAGAGAAACGCTCAAATATCTACCGCATTAGAGCGGAAGAGTAATAGAACTAGTACTGTGCACCGCTGCTTTCCGGTTGCAGACGCCCAAAAGACTTAGCTGCCAGCCGTGCTGGCTCAAATATATCTGCCTCTGGCGCACTGCCTGTCACATCCATTCAAACGGTTGAGACGGTGCAGAGCAACATATTCGCATAATGCTCGCTGCCTCCTGGTATATCCGTAACTCTACCCTTTAGAGAGACTTTGGCACTCCCCAAGTTTATTCTCATCTCAATCGTCAATCAACAGGTGTAGAGAACGGCCCACACAAATCTTATGTTAACATAGTACAAGTATAATTAAAGATGCGTTGTTATTTTTTTAAATTATCGTTTAAAAACATTATTTTTTTCACCATCGGGGGTGCCACAGAAACCCTCGACCAAATTAACCCAAAATTCTTAGGTGCCACGAAATTTCTTTGGTTGGTTTCAAACTCCGGTTGTTGGCGTTTGTGAAATCGCTTTTTAAGTGGCTCCACCTAAAATTATCAATGTTAAGCGCCATCTACTTGACAAACAGCGGATTAAGGGCTGCAATTTATACCTGATGTTTGGCGCGAACAAATTTTTAAATTTTGCTTCATATTAATGAAGAATAGGATTAAATTTGAATTATATTTTAAAAATGCAACACAAAACATATTACACAATCAAAAAAATTTCAGTTAAACATCAAATTAGACCATAACTAAAACAAGGGAAATTTTTTTGGCGAGAAATTCAGCCCTGTTTTTAGAGATGGAACTTCAATTGGAATATCTGCTGTTCTAACTAGATTTTCTAATAGGAAAATGAAATCTCTCGAAGTTCTGTGGCACCGACGAATTTTTTGAGAGATTTACAAACCAACCGTCGGCAAAATCTCTAGAGATTTCTGTGGCACCCCGCATATCATCTTTTTGATGTAATTGCGGACCTTTTCTCTCATATGAGGTTTGAGAAAAGGCTCTCTCTGAGCAGGAGTGGCCGAAATTTTGCATCTAGCTTTGTACAGAAAGGGCAACTGGTCTTTATGGTTTCACCACAATTTTAACGGATCAAAGTCTTCACTAAATCTGCTCAAACTGCTCGTATATGCTTTTATTTAATGATTAATTACGTCCTCTTCTTTACCTAATTTTTAACGTTTTAAATATTAACTGATTGGTCCAGTGCAACTTCATAATTTTGTTCCATTTCTTTTCAATAATTTTTAAATTAACAATGAAATTGAAGAAAATTAATTTTGTTTATATTTGCTTAGAAATGAATGACAATTGGGCTCTGAGCTATTTGATCTATTCATTGAACCCTTTGAGCTATTTAAGTTGAGCATGATTGATCTAGTTGCTTTGTTGAGCTGATCTGAGCTGAATCATTTCAAACAGCTCATGGCTCATGTCATGAGCTATAATTTAATGAATCAATAATATTGTGAGCTATGCAGTGCTGCCAGATTCTCCGAAGCAAAAATTGCTAGAATTGGGAAAAAAAGTTGCTAAAAATTCTGTAAAAATGGCCAAAAAAATAGCTAAAACGTTAAAATTCTCATTTTCAACACATATACATATTTATGTTTTTTAAGAACAAAATTACAAGAAAAAATAAATTTTGATTTTGTTTTTTAACAATTATATCATTTGTATGTATTTTTAGAATTTTATATTATTATCTACAAAACAAAGTCAAGGGGAACTTTGATTCGATTCATGCAGGGCTCTATTTTCCATCTTTCACACACTTACTTAACTCTCAGCCATTCTGTGACACTCATTCTTACCGGCAACACGCCGTCTCCGTTATACCGATTTCAAGCCAAATCTGTGTTTTAAAGTACATAGTTAACGAGGCGTAGTCACAGTGGGCATATTAGTGGCGCCATCTATGATGAACGATACTCAACTTATGACCAAAAGAGAACTTTCTGAAGCAGCGCTGCTTTCTGCTGTCGACTTTCTTAATTGTTTTAAAAAAGTTTTGAAAAACATCGCTAGAATCGATATAAAAAATGAATTGAAAACTGAGCGCTTTCAGGATAATTTCATATATATCCCTTTTCTGGTAAGAGTATCCAAAAAACAGATTACCGTTATGGTGAGTGCGCTTAATGGCCGGTCTCTTGTGCTGGGGAAGAACCATTTTGTGTGGTCATGGCCAGGGCCAGGCTAGCAGTGGGCGGGGCCAACTCCCACGCTTTCTCTCTGTGTGTGTGTTTATGCTTTTGGCTTTCTGCTGTTAAACCCATTTTTGGTGGCGCAACACAACGTAGCTGACGCAGCGTCGCCTCGACCACAGTGAAAACTCATTAATTTATTCTTCTTTCGTTTGTTGAACTTAAAATAACAGCGTTAATCCGCTTAGCGGCTGCCATTCGACTAAAACAATGCCGGGACTCAGTTGTCGCCTGGCTCTGGGCAATCAGAAAACTGTGGTTACCAGTATGGATGTGGATGTGGAGAGCGATGACAATGACAGTGTGGAGCCGCCAACAAACAAAATGAATTAAGGAAACCGCAATGACATTGTTACAGTGGCAAACACATGTAGATATCCTTCACTCAAAATGTGCAATTGTGCAAAATAACTCAAGTTTTAAACTTGTCCTTCAAGTTTGTTGGGCCAAGTTGAGGTAAATGGTTTATGTAGACAAGAAGTCAGTGGCGCAGCCCTTTGGCTAATAGCTCTAGCTTACAAAGTTAGTCATCTTTTGGGGGATACGTCAAATGGAGGAGATATGTCTCTAACAAATCAAACTATTTTCTGAACTTGCTCTGAACTGATCAAAAAATATAAAATTAAATTCACAACGATATCTACCCTTTTAGTCTCAGCCAAACAATTGATATCCTGAAACCTAAACCACACATTTGGGGCTTAAGGAAAAAGGTGCTGCTTTTGGTTTATTATGGCATTTGGCAGACATTCACGCACACTCACATATATAAATACATAAACATTCATTCGAGGCGCCAAATTTCGTTTTCTGTTTTGGTGGCCTAAGCCCAAAAGAAGCCAAACTCGCCTCCGGTCCGAATAAGACAATCGAAATTCGATAATATTCAACAAAAGAAGCGGTAAGGATGTAACCAGAGCAGCAGCCGCAGGACACACAAATGGGTCAGCAAAAGGATGCTCCCCCTCTACACCCCAGCCCGCCCCACAAATAAAGAGTGGAAACCCATCAAAATAAACTACAGGCAAACCTTCCCCCACCCCCCCTCCCCCTGCTAAAAGCTCAGCTTTGAAATTTGATGACAAGAGGGGAGGACCGAAGCGTGGCATAAAAAACAATGAAAATGCCCTGAATGCATGCTAAATAGAGGATTTACGTAAATGGATTTCTAGGCATTTTGCGCATTTTATCCTGGGAATTGAATATAAACTTTGCTCCTTTTGTCTTACAGGATAATCATGCGTGTGTGTGTGTGTGTAAGTGTGTCTGGCATTAATAGCCCAAAGTTTAGGCAAAAGATTTCGTTTTATTATGTGGAAATTTATTAAAGCCTTTGGGCCAAACAGCCCCAACAAGGATTTTAATCGTTTTCTGTTTATGCCTCTCAAAAAGTCCTTGCTACTTTGACATCCTTGAGTTGAAGCGGGTTGTAGGGAAATGGTATAATTGGATATTCTTGTTACTTATTTACGCTCTCCTGCTGCTACAGCTGCTGCGCTGTTGCACTTCTGACTTGGACTCGGAGTAGGAACTGCTGACGATGACGTTGACGTTTGTTAGCTTTTCAAACAAAACGGGAGTAGCAAAAAAAAAAAAAAAAACAGAAATGCCTTAAGTAAGTTTAATGGCTTCCTAAGCTGACCCAAAAGAGCTGCAAAAGTATTCCGTGGCAAAGGGACAATCCTTGTGCCAAAGGAAAATAAAGAAACAAGAGTGTAATGGCAGGATGAGGATTCTTGACTGTATGAGATGCCCTTTTGGGGGTTGAATCTTTTAGTGTTGGTTTAGTATGCAGCAAAGACTAGATGGTGTTTGTTATTTGAGAAAAACACTGGGCGTTTTGTTTAACTTTTGGGTCAAAACCAATCCTTAGAAGTAAAACAGGGAGATTTACTTAATAATACCAAAATAAAACATTATAACGAATTTTAATGGGTTTAAATAATAATATTATGGGTGGTACAATATGTACGGAGAAGAACTTAAGATGAAGTAAAAGAAAATACTTATTTAAAGGTTGTCCGATTTTATTTCTAATTTGTGTAATAGTTTGAGAGCAATTGTTTGAAGGAAGTGAAAAGTCTTTAAGTTTTTTTTGAGTTATTTCAAAAATATGAAAGGTATTTGAAGATCGAAAAGATTTTGTTCTTCCCCCGTCTTTTACTCACTACATAAAGATTAATCCATTAATTAATTCCATATAAAAAATGAAAAAGCTACAAAACGGACAATCTACTTCGAGAGCTTAGGTCTTTACGAGCAAAAGTAACACAAACCTAAATATGGGCTAATCCGAAAATTTTTAAACCAAGGGTTGAAATTTAAAGTTGTCCAAAATCCAAATGTTTGTTAATGGAATAATAGGGTACATATTTAAGCTTCAAAATATGTAAGCAATATTGTTCTACGGTGGTTTGTCTGCTCTTGGCAGAGGCATACCTACACCTTCCTCTTGCTTCTATTATATTCTTGAAAAAAAGTGTTTTTTTATTGGTAACAAAAATGATAAAAACAGTCGTTATAGTATTTTCCGCTTAGCAAAACTTAAAGTTTGTTTCATTTCCTTTAATTTAAGGTACTCATTATATTTTTAGGATATCTAATATATATTAAAAATTTAAACTAAAAATCGGTTTACTGTGTGTAACGTCCGCAACGGAAAATTGGGTTTTTTTAATTTAGCAGAATGAATTTTAATAAATCGGTTATCCAAACTTACTTTATAAACAGAGTTTTTTATGCCCTTTAAACTGATGAAAAAAAAAATATACCTTTATTACACATATTTTTGAAAAAAGTTGATGTGAAAATGTGTAACGTCCGCAACGGCAAGAAAATACTCAAAAAATTTTTTTTTTATTTGAGGTGGAAATAGGTGTTTATAATGGATTATTGCCTGCTGAGTCTGAATCTGGGCTCTAAATTGCTCTAGGTTGTCGAGAATCCGAAAAACATAACCTCAAAGTAACAAAAAGTGTGTTTAAATAATAATAATATTAATAATTGATAAATATCGATAAAAATCGGTATTTCCAACATCGGAAAATGAAAACCCAAATTAGTTTGAGTTTTATCAATACAAACTGAATTTCAAGCCAATCGGATGAAAAATAATTTTTTTTGCAAGCAGAATTTTACGGATATTTTCCTCGTGGGCGGATTTTCCAAAATCTGGAAAACACGTGTCGAACTATTTCGCGTACTAAGCTTACAAACCCAGTTTCAAGTCAATCGGATGAAAAAAAAATTTTTTTTTTATACTTTTTGGGTCAATGGAAAAAGTGTAACGTCCGCAACAGCACAAAAATTAAGATATTTTAATAACGGGACCACTTATCATTCTTTTGAAAGCTGGGTTGAATTGGTCATATATTCTACTAAATTTTTTGTTATAAGACTTTTTTTGTTTATTATGCAAAATTCGCTAAGAAATGTGGAAATGCACATAAGCCTCAAAGTCGACTTCCATTTTTTGTAACGTCCGCAACGGAACTTTAAACAAGCATAACTTTTTTTCAAAAACAGATAACCTATTATCTTAAATTAGGTTTGAAAGTACTTCCAAAGAACTGCATTTTGCACCAAAAGTATTTCAAATATTCCAAAGCGGACGCCAGCTGTGTCAATTTTAAGAAGCAAATTTGCGTACAAATGTAACGTCCGCAACGCAGGATTAGCCCATATATCAAGACACAATTTATAAATGCAATAACTCCAAATAAGACATGAAAAGAATTAAGAAGCTTAGATGTAAGGAAGGCAAAGACTCTATTAAAATCAGACTTGGATATAGAGGAACTCAGTACTAAATTTGTAAACTTCAACGTACGCAGCAACCCAAAACTTTTATCTGAATGCTGTACGCCTATGTGATGCTGTAGTTTTAGTAGTAGTTTTACCCCTAAGTGATTAGTAATTTTTTTAGTGATGTTCTAGAATCTGTTCTAATAGTAAAATTTAGATACAGTAAACACAAAATTCTTGAAAATATTACTTATTATATTATATATTTAATACGATATTCACAACCTCTGTATTTCCTGACTGTTGGAAAGTTGTTAAAATTATACCCATTCCAAAAGATAAAACCGAGCTCAGACCAATATCTTTTCTCCCTTTTTTGGCAATAGTATTTGAGCAACTAATGGCCAAACAGAGTAAGACATTTTTCTCACTCATTTCTTTATTAAGCCAACTCCAATCTGGTTATCAAAAATTCAGAAGCTGCACGACAGCTTTTTTAAAGATTGTAGAAGACATACTAAGGCAGACGGACAATAACAATGTTACATTATTAGCCTTACTAGATATCAGCAAGGTAAGTATTTGATACAGTTGACCACAATATCTTAATTACCAAGCTTAATAATCTCTACAATTTTTCCTCAACTGCAAAGCGTCTTAATCAGGGGTGTTCTAGAAATCTCTAGAGATTTTCGTATAAACGATTGCACTTCGAACTAAATTGGAACTACTTCATTTGCAAAGTGCGAAGAATCAGACCGCCCACTAGATTATGTGGAAGGAAAACCGTACGCAACAAATCTACTTGGCTTTGAGCAGGCGGTTTCAAATCGCGCAACTTTTGTCATCTGATCTAGTAGCCAGACATATTCGAGCATCTCAACATATAAATTCAAAAAGCTTTCATATGAAATGCTAACGTTTATACGAAAACCTCTAGAGATTTCTGGAACACACCCGAATAAGTCATATTTGTGTGATAGAAACCAAGCAGTGGTCTGGGGGTATTGTATGTTAGGTTTCTTACGTCTAACTCGTGGTGTTCCTCAAGGTTCTGTCCTTGGGCCCTTACTCTTCTCTGTGTTTATCAACGACCTTCCTGATTGTCCGAAAGGCTTAATGTCTATTTGTATGCCGATGATGATGATACTTGAATTATATGAGTGTTTAAGAATTTGTAATAGGGACCTTGTGGAAATTAGTGAGTGGTTTGAATCCTAAAAGGTCGAAATGTGTAGTAATTTACAAGAAGGTTCTTAATGTCAGTGATCTGCCTAAGCTGACAATAAACAATGTTTCGCTGGAATATGCTAAGGATACCACTAACCTGGGATGCAAATCAAAAATACCCGAACGTGGATTGACCACATTACGAAACTATCCCGGAAAACATTCATTAGGCAGTTGTCGCTTAACCAAAAAGTCATTCCTCTTCATCTCAGGCTTTTGGTTGCTATTCTCTGGTGTGGAAATATTTGGTAGTAGTGACTCATACAGTATGCAAAGGCTTAAGGTAGCATTTAACTCCATCGTAAGATATGTCTTTAATCTTGGTCGTAGAGACCATATCTCGCAATTTGCAAAACAAATTCTTGGCCTTGACTTAGAGTCGTGGATGAGACTACGCACATTAGATCATATGATCCATAAGATCATAACGACAAAAGATCCGCACTATTTATTTCAAAATATACAACTTGCTGTGTCAACTCGAACGAAAAATATAGCTTGTCACCGCATAAGCTTGGCCAGTTAGGAAAATCATTTTTCGGCTTCTGTGCCTTGAAACGCAGCTGGCTTATCGACAAAGACATTTGACTTCACCTAACCTCACAGCAAAAAGTCCAATGGTGTGATATCACATGATCAAGGCGAACTGTTGTCAAGTCCGGATCGCGAAATAACCTGATCACCGAAATGATTTCTCAATAAACCCATTGTTTCGTGCGCTGTGCGTACAGTAGCACAGTCTTGCTGAAACCAAATGTGCCCAACATCAAGGGCTTCAATTTCAGGCTACAAAATGTCATTTATGATGGTGCGTTAGCGCTCGCTTGTCCGGTCTAATTTTACGGAATAATAATTCCAGCAGCTCGTAAACCACACCAAACAGTGCATTGTTATGGATGTTCGGTAGTTCGTTTCCATTTAGCCCGCAACGTGCCTCGTCGCTGAACAAAGTTCGTCTCGAAAATAGCGGATCTTCATTGAGCTGTTGCAGAGCCCGTTGGAGACGTTGTTGCGGTGTCAGTCTCACAAACAAGTGAGAAAGTCGGTCAAGCCCGACTATAACATACTCTGTACCTGGAGTAGAAGCTGAATGCAATGCTGGTTCTGCGCTCATTTCAAAGTCTCTCTCTCACTCTCTCTCTCGCTCTCTCTCCCTCTAAGTTTGTGTGGTGTTAGTTGTGAATGGGTGGAAGGGGGTGGGGCGAGGGAGATGTACTTTTTTGCTCATAACTTGAGAACCGCTGATCTGATCTTTATCATTTCTTTGGCAAATCAATACATTTTGTTAATTACTAACTATCCCTAGAATATACAAATCGTCTATCTTCAAAACTGTAGGAGATATAACGTTTTTTCCGAATTGCGGGGACGGGAGGGGGCGTGGCAAAAATTGAAAATAAACTTGATCTGCCTGCAGCTATAAGATACATTTGTCCCATACATGTCAAACCTCTATCTCTTACCATCTCCGAGATCTGTTTGTTCATACGGACGGACGAACGGACGGACAGACAGACGGACAGACGGACATGGCTATATCGACTCGACTGTTGATGCTGATCAAGAATATATATACTTTATATAGTCGGAAATGATTCCTTCTCCCTGTTACATACTTTTGCACAAACTTATTATACTCTATGTACCTTCGGTACAGAGTATAAAAATAAGATGACAGAATGACACCAGTCACGCGTGATAACTAAAAACGAGAAGGTCAAGCTAACTTCGTCTTTGCCGAAGTTTTTATACCCTTGCAAATGTTTTAATACATCAGAGTTTACGAACGTCAGCATTAAAACAAACAATTTTTCTAAATAAAACCCACTTTTCGACTGATAGTTTCTATGGCAGCTATAAGATATAGTCATCCGATTTTGACCAAAACTTCCAAATCTGTGTAAAAGCGTATAAAACTAATAATTGTCGAAGCGGAAGGCGTTTACATTAAAAACAAAAAAGTTTTCTCACAAAAACCCACTTTTCGACCGATAGTTCCTATGGCAGCTATAAGATATGGTCATCCGATCCGGTCGGTTCCGACATATTAGCAGTGTGCAGTAAAAAGAAGACTCTGTGCAAATTTTCAGCTCGATAGCTTTAAAACTGAGAGACTAGTTTGCGTAGAAACAGACAGACAGACGGACAGACAGACGGACGGACAAAGCTCAATCGACTCAGCTCGTCGCCCTGATCAAGAATATATATAGTTTATGGGGTCGGAAATGAATATTTCTATGCGTTGCAAACTTCTGGGCAAAATTATAATACCCTTTGCAAGGGTATAAAAAGAATATTAAACATTGAAGATTTAAGGTTTATTCAAGATGCCAGATTCTGCTATCAAGAAACCACCGTCTCTTTATGCCTGCGCCGTTTATTAATAGTAGAATCAGGCAAAGATCTCTGATGACTTGGTAAAGTCTCTAATGAATCAGCTGTACAATCATTAAGCCTCCTTTGTGATGTGTTGTGTTTCCGTTTTTCAATGTTATGTGCATACATATCGAGACCTCGAGCCCTGAAAAACTTGAGGATTTGACATCATAAAGGTCGTTCAAATATGCAGAAAATTAAATATTGAGTAATATTTTATTAAATTTAAATTTGTTTGTATTGAATTGACGAAGTGTTAAGTTGTTGTGTTGGATGAAATGACTTATAGACGTGTGTTGACTTTTTATACCCGTTACTCGTAGAGTAAAAAGGGTATACTAAAGTCGTGCAAATGTATGTAACAGGCAGAAGGAATCATTTCCGACCATATAAAGTATATATATTCTTGATCAGCATCAACAGCCGAGTCGATATAGACATGTCCGTCTGTCCGTCCGTCCGTCTGTATGAACACCTAGATCTCAGAGATGGTAAAAGATAGAGGTTTGACATGTATGGGACAAATGCTTCTTTTATCTGCACGCAGATCAAGTTTGTTTCAAATTTCGGCCACGCCCCCTCTCTCCCTCGCAATTTGGAAAAAACGATATATCTCCTACAGTTTTGAAGATAGACGATTCGTACCTTCTGGAGATATTTAGCAAAATGAATCGATTCGCCGAAGAAATGATAAAGATCGGATGAGCGGTTTTCAAGTTATGAGCAAAAATGTGAAAAATAGCCGAATCAGAAAAGTGTTGCATACTTTTCAGATGTTCACCCTAAGGAACGCAGGAACACTGTTAAACATGTTTTTTCATGAGTAACGGGTATATCGAAGTCGGTTAGAGCCGACTTTAACTTGCGCTCTCGTTTTTGTTGAATTTGATCGTGTTTAATTTCTTTTGTGTTGAATTAACGTGTGTTGAATTGTTGTGTTGGGTAATATGACTTAATGATGTATTGACGTGTGCTGAAATTGTTGTGTTGAATTGACGAATTGTTGAGTGAAATGACTGTGTGTTTTATAGACGTGTCACCTAGGTTAAACTAATTGATCCGGATCATTTCTTTCCGATTCGCTTGACTGAATCACCAAAACTCCCTTGTATTGATTTGGAGAAATCATAAAAACAAATGTAATTAACCAATTTTACATGGACTGGAACTTAGGACCTCAAAAACTTAACGATATCTTAGCTCACACGACTATAAAGCTCTCGCCAGCAAAAGCTACCAAATCATAGTAAAGAGTGTAAGCACTTGGGACTTAGCCATTCGCTCAGAATGATGGGGTCGCGGGATCAAGCGTAGTTTTATATACACTGGGAAAGTATATTATAAATTTGACCTCAAGTTTGCTACGCATGGAAATATTCATCCCCGACCATTTCATATTTTCTTGATCAAAGCTAGCCTTGCTTTTTCGTGACTGTTCTTAGTGACTACTTGGTTTCAACGCTCTTTCTACTTATTAACTTCAAGTTCTTATGAAATTTTCGAAAAAAGGTCTACCCCAAATTCAATAAAGCTCTGCCGCCCGGGGCTGAAGTCGTATTCTTCGCCCCCAACTTATGAATCTCTGATAGCCATGAGTCTACCAGGAGTCTATTTACATGTCTTCATGTTAATCTAAACCAGTGTTCGGCAAAACACACATGCTTATTTTGCCTTTGAACGTGTGCGTTCAGATACGCGAGAGCGCTCTCAGTTAGCACATGTTTGTTTTTGCAAATGAGAGCAGTGTACGCTCGTATAGTGTCTGTGTAACGACGCCGCTGCTACAGAGGATGGACGTCGCTACTTGTATACACTGAATACTGAACGGTGCCGGACACTGATCTAAACTCAATATACAATTTTAAGAATCTCACTTAACTTGAACCTTATATATGACAATCTTAATTCATATAAGATATAATATTATTTTGAAAATTTCGCGATTTTTTTAAACTTATATAATTCATTATTCAATTTTTCAAGTTACGAGATTTTATGACCGTTTGATGAACATTTCCTATTTACCCGTCTTCACAAAAATCTAAACTCATTATAATATTTTTGCAATTTCTTCTGCAATTGCTCATCAAATCTTTCAAAAAGAACATCGAATAGGGGGTTCCAAGGACTTGCATCGATTATTATTTTTGATATATTCCGTGCACACTACTTTTCGCATCAAGTGACTGCTGCACACTGAAGTCATTTGAACCGAAGGAGAGCGCACTCAGCACCATGGCCTCATCTAAATTCCGTCATGACCCAGACCAAAGTTAAGAATATTATTTACACATAGCTTTTTTTTGACCAAACTCTCCAAATCTGAGACATCCCGAAAAGGGAAGTATTCTTAGGAGCAACAATTTCAGTCAAGGTTAATATATTTTTTTTTAATTTCCCCAATTAACTAGTTTTTAGAGACCTCCTGCTTGTTTGGCACACCACTTTCCGGTTCCTTTTATGCTAGCTGCAGATTCCTGCAACACAATCGAGAACAACGTGTACGCCAACAAACCGGAGGCAGTCTGAGGAGCAATTTAAACCATTTTTTTTCTCTGCACTTCTTCAACTCAGTTTGCTTTCTTGTTTAGCTGTTTTCGCTTCCGTTTCTTTCTTTTTTTGTTTGTGTGCAGCTTCCGCATTTCCCATGGCAGTTTTCCTATGCGCTTTTGCAGTAGTTGGCCTCACCTACAGCCAAATGCCTTCGCCCACAATGTCACAGTGACAGTTTCCAGCGGGAATTAGCGCGGTTTGTAATAAGGATCGCCATCGCCATCGTCCCCTATAATCATTGGCCTGTGTAAACCTGCACTTAGCGTGGTCATTTCACCCAGCAGCCCCAGGAGCCTGTCGCCTCGGGACCCAGTGGAAAACACTTGGGCGCCAAATGGTTGCGCGCTTTGTGCGGCGTCCGCCTCGCCGGCTAATACCCAAATGGATGTTTAGTGTAAGTCGTCCTCGTCATTCGAGCTCTGTTGTTTCGTTTCGTTTTGCCCAGCTTTACGGTACGTAATTACGTTGCTTGTTATTGTTGACAGAGAGTGGAACCAGTTGAAGTTCGGGTTGGAGTCCGAGTACGAGTCGGAGGCGCACATTGTTGCTTATTTTGTGCTTAAAACTTAATGACACTTTCAGTTAATTATCGTGGTGGATTTGCAAAATTAAGCGATTTGGGTATAATTACAAGGGATTTTGTGGTCTTTTTTTTGACTCTTTCGGTTTTGTGTTTTGACCAAAAAACCCAACCGCAATTTGACAAGCGAATAATGACATGCTGATTTTTAGACTTGTTTAATTTTATGCAAATTCTGTCGCGACTTGGGCTCTTGAAATTATTTAGTTTAGTTTTATTTAACATTATTTAAACAATTTAGAAGCGAGTCAAGTTTAATGTATACTCAGAACTCGTTTTGCTTCGTGCTTTAAGTGACTTTGTAGACCTCAAACATTTTGTTGAAGGTTCGATCCGGGAATGTTTAATAAGGGATTCTCTTTTGAGAAGTTTGACAACCGATAACTAAGTGTAGAGGCAGCATTTCACCATCATCAGAGAGTATCTTTAGAGGTTTATAACGAGGATACAGCCAGTAACCTCTGACATTCCATTCCAACTGAGCCAATCGGGACATTTAAACATTCACTTTTGTATATTTCAAGAAAAAATCCCTTTCTTGTCCAGTTAGCAATCAAATTGCCTGTGTTCTCTTAAAAATTATTACAAAGTGATAGCACCACCCTTTTCACTTCGAGAGCGAGAGCGTGGCATAAAGAAATGACAACACCAGAAGTAAAAGCTTTTTGTATGCAAATGCAGCTCATACTGGAATCTGGATCCACTTGCAAATGGTTGCATTCCATATCGTATAAACCAACCTCCCTCCATCCTTCTACCATTTCAATGCAGGTTCACTATTATTTCATCTCCACTCGAGTGTTCAAAAGGCGAGCCAGACCACTCCATGTGGATGACCACAGAACTTTAATGCAATATTTTTAGTGTTTTTATTTTTTTTTGTTTCAGGTAAAGGGAGGGCCTTCAAGCCTATGGAAGTGAAAACTACAGCTCCACTATGTATGAGTTGTTGTGGTTTTTTTTTTGTATTTTCAATTTTGAACCGTTTAAAAGGCAATGCAGTGTGAAAAACACAATGAAATATAAGAAAAGTTTTGGGTAAAAATAAAAACTTTATGCACTTAATAAAGGGTACAAAAGGTATATTCTTATGTGGTAGCTCGTGTCACCAAGTTTTTCCTAAGGTCTTTCATTAATGTTATTCCTCAATTAGGCCTAGTAGTGAAGCTAAGGCGAACGGAATATCTATAATGTCTCTTCCTTCCATCTTTAAATTATAAGAAAAGAAAATTGTTTAAAAATTTTAATTAATCTTGTTGCAGAAATTAGTTTCCCTCCCATTTTTGAAAATTAAAATTTATTTTCCGAAACTAAATGTAACAAGTAAAAGGAAGCATCTCTGCCCCTATGGAGTAGATATTATGCTGATGAGACATGCCGATAGAGAAACGTCCGTCAGTCCGCATGAACGCACGGACCTTCTAGACCAGCGATGGCCCTTGGTTGCTCCCCGCGGGCGAAAACATTTTGTCTTTTACACGTACATGACCCGAACGCTTGCCGAAGCTGAGACCAAAAAAAGCAGAAAACCGTTCAGAGTTCGAAGCGATTAGGTCGAAGCAAGTTCACGGAGCTTTAATTTCGCTGGGCATCGCTGTTCTAGACATACAATTTATATTAAGTAATCTGCATTATTTATCGATCCTCACCACGAAAGTCTATTTATAAGCAGTCGCAACAGTGAAGCGCAACACTTAAGTTCAGTTTTTGTGAGGTCCTCTGATAATCTCTTAGTGTACGGCAAATACTTGCTTTCAACTAGAAATTAAGAGAAGTTACCAATAATACAGTTGCATTTTGTCAAATTTTATGACTTGAAACCAAGTCTACGACAAGTTATACGATACGATATTGAAAATGTATGCAAGGGATAAACTTTGAATCCACCCATTTGCCTTTTTTACACCAAAACGTAACGTATAAGTGAATTTTACTGTGACCTTATATATTCCCAAATAACAAATGTGCCGCTTAATTTTCATATGTACTAAACATTACCATTACCATTTTTTTTCACATAATTGAAAACAGTTCCTGATTACCATTTTTCAATAATCGTAATTGTAACTTGGAATTACGATTATTTAGTGAATATTCCAAAACTTAATTACTTTTACAATTACTTTGATAATTGTAGCTGTAAAGGGTGATTATTGAGTAATTGTGCTTGAAATGTTAAATTATTCATGAATTTAAAGGTGTCAATTTTAATTACTTAAGCCCAATTAACTATTTCATGGTTTATATAACATGTTCTTGAGTAAAAATAATAACAAGTTTATTGTTATATTGTTATTAACTTCAAGTTGGCCTTCATGACAACTTATTTTTGAAACAAACGAGAGCGTAAGTTAAAGTCGGCTCTAACCGACTTCGATATACCCGTTACTCATGAAAAACATGTTTAACAGTGTTTCTGCGTTCCTTAGGGTGACCATCCGAAAAATATGCAACATTTTTTGGTTTTGCTCATAACTTGAGAACCGTTCATCCGATCTTTATCATTTCTTCGGCAAATCGATTCATTTGGCTAATTACTAACTATCTCTAGAAGGTACGAATCGTCTAGCTTCAAAACTGTAGGAGATATAACTTTTTTTTCCAAATTGCGGGGGCGGGAGGGGGCGTGGCCAAAATTTGAAACAAACTTGATCTGCGTGCAGATAAAAGAAGCATTTGTCCCATACATGTCAAACCTCTATTTCTTACCATCTCTGAGATCTAGGTGTTCATACAGACAGACGGACAGACGGACATGTCTATATCGACTCGGCTGTTGATGCTGATCCTTCTGCCTGTTACATACATTTGCACGACTTTAGTATACCCTTTTTACTCTACGAGTAACGGGTATAAAAATCGGAAATGGCAGGCGTCTTGAGTCGTTAATAATATTTGCAAATGGAACCATTCTTTCAACTGAGGCTGATGACATTATACATTGAATATTTTTAAAATATCTCGAACTACTATCTAGTACTACTAAGACTTTATTTCCTTTTTGTAGTCGGAATATACAGCGTTTGGACATAGTTTTCAATGAAAATGCTTGGACTCAACACTTTAAAACAATTTTTAATGTGAAACATCTTTAATTTTAGTAGAACGTGATGCATGTTTTATGTTGTTGTCTTAGCGATGTGTCGGTGGTCGATAGGGGTGAAAGAGAGATGAAATAGAAAAGTGGTGGTAAGTGGGAGAAAATGGTAGGAAGTGGGGGGAGGGAAAGTGGAGGATCAAATTGACTGACAGTAATTTGATATGGACTTGACAGTGACTTAACAGTGACTAAAAAGTGTCTTGATAGTGACTTGACAGTAACTGTGAGTTAACAGTGATGATAGTGACTTGACAGTGACTAAACCGGACTTGAGAAAACAGTGACTAAACAGAGTGACTTCTGTGATAGACTAAAAGTGACTCTGACTAAAGTTACTAACATACCTTGACGTTATAAAGCGGACATTGACTAATCCGTGAGATAACAGTGACTTGATAGTGACTTGACAGGGATTAATCCATGACTTAACACTGACTTGACAGTGACTAAACAGTGACTAATTAGCTACTAAAAAGTGACTAAACCGTGACTTGACAGTGACTAATCAGTGACTTGACAGTGACTTAGCAGAATTACAGAAAAGAGAAAGAGCCCTGCAACCAGTGATCTTGTTGCTGGGTTTTCAACTCCCTGTTTTCTTCTTTTATTTGCTGATTTATATAACTTGAGAAAATGAAATTAAGCCCCTAAAATTAGCATCATGGGTCACATCAAAGTCTCGTGAGTGCTAACGACACGCACACTTTTTTTTTTAACCGATCCTTCATTTTATCAGAGATGTTTCCGCTCGGGTTCTAGTTCGGAAGGTTAACACTTGAGAAGGTTCGATTCGATGATAATAATTTAAGGAGTGATTTTTTAGCATCTTTCTCTTAGACAACACTGTTTTGGCAGCTCAGCTGTTTTCTTGTTACTTGTTACTGTCAAACATGTTCAGTTTGGTCTATAATTTAACCAAGCGAACAACGCTTCCAAATCATTAAATTTTTTTTACTAAAAAGACAGAAAAAAATGAAGCAAAAAAGCAAAAAAGTGTTCTTTAAGAGGAGCAAAATGAAAGAAGTATGAAAAGCTGGTTTTTTTTGGGTTGGTGTAGCGGGAGCGAAGATTGTCATACTAAAGCACTCACACAAGTGCAAATTCACCTCCAAAACAAGTCTCCGTACCTTTTATGACCAATGATTTTTATGTAACCTTTATACGACTCACTCAAAAAACAATAAGTCTGTTGCCAGTTAATAAAATAAAATGGGTTTAATTTTTCATTAAGCCACTTTAGGATATCAATTGGTCGTCTCCTTATAGTTTCATTATTTTTTTGTTCAGTAAAAGGGTGTTGGGAAGGACATTTTGTTTGCTACCTGCCGCTGATTTTTAAACGAAACAAACATACTCTCACACAGACCATGCTCAACCGAAGCGCGCCAAATTTGGCGAGGTGGTTCTACTTGGCACTTGGTTGCTTCTACTGGCTGATTTATGCGTTCAAAGTGCCCCTCAGCCTGCAGTACCAAAAACTGCACAAAAAGTTGAAATGGAGATGCGTTACGCCCCCTTTTTTTGCCTAAGTGGTTTATACTTTGCGAGATTTTAGGCGAAATACCTATAAATTTTAACTCATTCGTTGTCTAAGTGGGCAAAATACAAGTTGGCGCAACTGCATCCGCATCTTCGACACTGCCAGTTGGCATCCTTGCGGCACCGCACCTTCCTGTACCACTTGTAAAAGTTTGCGAAATTGTTGTCTAAAAAACTTTTGGTGCGGTTTGTGCTCAGGAGCTTAACGCACAAATTATTTGCTCCGCAGGCTCGTGGCTGCTCCCCATTTGAGGTAAAAATGTTAAAGGCTAAACCGTAAGCTGAGCAAACGAAAGTGTGCAAAATAATATTTAGAAAAATGTGCAAAAAGCACGTGAAACTTTTGTGCAATTTTCAAAGAAATTTGTTAAATAATTGCCCGAGTGTTGAGAGAACAGGAAAATTGAAAAGTGCAAAAATTTATTCATACAGGCCAAATCGATGAAATGAATAACAATTTATGTGTGTGGAAAACCTGTTCCTTTACGGTAGCCAGGTGCCAGCCGAAGCTGCCATAATCCTGAGCATAATGGATGCTTACAGGCATTTCGCATCTGCGTTTGGCTTGGCGACTACCAACTGTCCTGGCTGCAAGGATATATTTGTAATGCCATATTTGCCTTAAGTATTGCCTGCTTCACCAACCCCCAAAGAGCTCCTGTCGACATCTTGGTGTTGCATTTATGTACGAACAATCTGTTGGCATGGAGGCATGGAACGGCTGCTCCTTTCGTTGCGGGCGTCCCCCACTTGATGCTATTTTACATATTTATGCTTATCATTGAATGATTATCAACGCAGGCAAAGCCAACGGATGATAGGATATGAATTATTTACACTATTCAGCATGCGAAAACGACTATGGAAATCGGTTGAATGGGAAGAGTCCTTAAGCTGAGCACTTTAAATTGAAGGCAAATCAAGAGACAGGTCGCTGTATAAATATTTAAGAATGTAGAGTTATCAAATTGTTGGCTTGTCAGTAAGAAGTTTAAGTGTAAGACAGAGCAAAAAAAAGGGTTGACGTTTTTATTCAAACTGAACCATTTTTTCCATAACCACCAAATCGTGAGCCTGAATAATCGTTTTATTTTTCCAAAGAAGGAATGGATTTTAAGGACAAACAAACAAAACAGTCACACTTGTATCTATAAATATAAAACAGTTTAAGTTGTCTAATTGACTGACTGACATTCTGTTGACTGACGCACAGCCCAAACCGTAAAAGATAGAAAGCTGAATTTTGAACAACGGATTTTTAAAAATTCTGTGAAAAAATGTGATAAATTCACGGAAAACTGTTGTGTGGCACTTTTTCGTTTAGATGCAGATTTCGGAAGGGGAAAAAAACTGAGAGGAAAAACCAGTTCAGAACATAAGTTTCCCTCGACTTAAAATAAGAACAAAATGGTCTCAAAATTCTTGAGAACAAATGCTTTAAATTTTCCTGAAATGAGTAAAGTTGTTCTTAATCGGATATCATTTGCTTTAAGCAACAACATAACCGGGTTTCAACAGAGAGAAGATATACAGGAGAAAGAACGAGTAAAAGCGAGTTGGCTTTCTTTTTAATTTCTCTCTTCTCAGCTCAACTTAGATAAGTAAACCTCTATATGTGAATCTGCAAAAGCGTACAACGGCTAAATGTGCTGGCGCGTTATTCCATTAAGTGCATAAGGTATCGGGTTCAATTCCCAGTCAAGCCAGAAAAAAATTTTCTACGTTTTTAAAAAAAAAATGAAATGAGTCGAGTTAGGTGGAGTGGGTCGTTGAAGCGATGGGTGGATGGAGAAACAGCTGCGCGCCTATCCAGAAGCATTACCTTCCTTCAAAATTCCCCCTATTCCACCCAAATGTAAGGAATCCGCTCACACTTGGTCCAAAATCAAGAAAATTTTTTCACAGTTGAGTTTAAAATGTTTGTTAAAATCGAAAAAATGTTAACTTAAATCAAGTTTCTAAAAATGGAACAATATCAACACAATTTGAGTTTTTGCGTTCTCAAAAAAATTGTTTTCAAAGTGAGAACATCATACTTCAAATGAAAAAAACCGTTTGTGCACAGTTCTTGGTAATGCTCTCGGTTTTATCCTTTAAGTAGATAAATATAAAAATTATTGAGTTTAATTATGTAGTTTACAATTGTTAGAGTTTTCTAGGAGACCTTTGCAACGCGGCTTGGGCTTCGTTAAAGGACAGCTTACTCTGCCTAAGTGCTAAGCATGCCAAGAGTGGATGCCATGGAGCCGTACCCATCGCAAATCAAGAAGGCTGCAATTTAAAGTGAGAGTTGACTCCACATAAGTCATGCAGGCATAAAACGGATGATCGGACCAAAGACTTCTTTGTCGCCCTAAGTCGTGAACAACATCTTCTAATCTATACCGATCCATTATAAACATACAATCGATTCATTTTTTTCCCTAGTCGTGTCCATAGAGCACCAATTCCCTTTGGAGCAAATTGTTGAAAAATTACAAATAAAGGTCAGGATGAACCTACACTAAGGGAAAATTAGAACGAATAACGAAAAAAATAAAATATAAAATTAACTTTTGTAACTTTTCAATGTGTGTTAACTTATTCTTATTTGTATACAAGGCCAGTAAGTTAGGGAATTCCTGTCTTATATACATAACAACTTTATACTGTGTGCCTAATGTTAGTTTATAGGATTATGTCTTAATAAATCTAAATCTAAATCTATTTTGAGTATGAACGCTCTAAAGAAAAAATTATTTTCAAGAATTTTGCTCTTGGAATAGAGCTAAATTCGTTCTCAATTTGGTTGTTATAGGCAAGGGGAGTAAGGGGAAGATAACTTTGAGAGAATAGCGTTAGACGCGCTCTTTCAGAGTGCGAAAGTAATAGATTAAAGGATTGTATAAAATAAAGACAATGTTAAAAAACCTCATTTAAAAGTGAAAAACCAACCTTTGTAGACTTGGATTCGCGGCCTTCACTTTTTCTAAGCGAACACGATGTCCACTCGACCACCCGGTCGAGCTGGCTTAAATATGGTTTCGCCGCGACTTGTAGCTTATGGAGAATTGTCGAGTGAGCTAAGCTGCCCGTTCACTGGGTGTGTTTCAGTCTTTGGCGGTAGCGTAGAAAAAAAAGTGGATGGGGTGGGTTATGGTGAGTGGGAAGCGGACGGCTCGGGTTCGGGGTGTCGGTCGTGTCTCTCTTACCCAATCCCCCTTCCTCTTCAAATTTTTTAAATCTTTGATTTTGAGAATTATTTATAGTGGGATCAAGTACTGAAACTCTTGAATCAAGAATGTCGGATCAAAAGTTCACTCTTAGATCAAGAATTGCGCCCTTGGATCAAGAAATTTCACTTTTACCGTACTTTTGAGAACGAATGGTCTGTAAAAATGACCACGAGAGTAAAAATCTTAACAACTCATCTCCGATCGAAAGAATACTGGCCTCAGCTAATACTATTTCCAAGTCATGTCCCAAGTTTAGCATTTCGGCCGGAAATTATGTTAGCTAGGCTATTTTTTTTTCTTATTGATTATGTAGCAGAGTGTCAGATACCAGTTCTGTCCTTTTCACTAGCAGCTGCGACAGATTCTTTTGGGAGCCTTCCGTCTGCTTTCTTTACTCAATGGACATCCGGTGATGTTTTAATAATTTAATTTTTTTTTCTTGTTGGCGGAACACGCGACTGAGCCTCTGCGTCTTTCGTCATCCCATCGGGGACAGCTGAGCCAGCAGTAGCCGGCAGGCATCCTGCTGTTGGTCAGCATTGAGAGTCAGCGAAGCAGAAAACTTTGGCAAACAAAACCGGATGCATGGGGGGGATGCGACCAGGGGGAAAGGGGCCGACGTCTTCAAGTTTAAGTCGTCCGGAAATTGTCTGTTGTAGCGATATCCTGCAGCGCTTTTTATAAACGCGTTATGAGCTTGTGTGTGTGTGTGTGTGCGTGTGCATTGTGGATGGATTAATGGCTGAAACGTCTGGCGCACGCGTTGACCCCAACCGCCGTCACTCTATTTGCAAGTGTCTTCCTTACCTTTGGCTTCATCATCAGCCGGAGTTGTTGTATTTATTTTTTTTGTTGTGTACAAAGTTTTTAATTAATTTTCATATTTTATGCAGGAAGTCACTGGATGAAGGATGCTCTGGGAATGTGAATGATGCCTTTGTCCTTTTGGTTGCTTGTGTCCTCCGGTTGTTAGACTTTCCCTGAATTATGTCGTTGATTAGATTATTTATTTGTATGCACAATTTTTGGGTAAATCAAACCAAGTAAACGAAAATAAGATTGCAGCTTCTTCAGCACGTGCCCTTCGTGCTTTGCTAACAAAAATGTTTACCACAAAAGCGGATGTTCATTTGGCATTTGGCTTTCACTCAGCTCACCCAAAAAAAAAAAAAGAAGGAACATGTGTATGAAAAGCAAATGCTCACAAAATTGTTTATCGAAGCGCATGTAGGTGCACATTAAATGACAAAATTTATAAAGGCGACGCACTGACTCTCAAATCTTGTACTCGTGGCGTTTTGCGACCGTCGAGGTGCACTTTATGATGTCGTTTCCATTCCCCGCCTCACTCTCCCTTGGCAACATGAGCGAGGGAGGACAGCTTTATCTGTGGCTAAAGTGGCTGATATTTTTGGTGGAAATTGCACAAGCTGACACACAGCCTCACTTTCAAAAGCTGGCACTGGCACATTGGGTTATGATTAAGCAAAATTGTGTAAAAAAAACTGGGATATCCCAAAGACGAATTTTTATTTTAACGGGTAGCTAATGATAAGTTGATAACTGGAACACTAAAACAAGAGTTTAGATTGATCGCAGTAGTTTTTTTTTTTCAAGAAAGTCTTAACACTAGAATAAACGCAACCGGGCCCCGCGTTGGGCGCCATTTAGTAAAAGTACGATTTACGAGCTTCGCTCGAAAGACAAATTTTATCATTTCAAAATTATTATGTTCTTCATGGCGCTTAGATGTATTGGGATAGAAGGGTGTATCAGGTTGTGCCAAACCACGGGGAATATCTACTATGTCTGCAACCGGAAAGCCTTCTCTCGATGGGAACTGGAGGACTTGAAACTATATTGAAGGTCTGGGTACTTGGGAGTTCTCGCGGAAGACCAGAGGACAGGACACCTTGAAAGAGGATAAACTAGACCTAGAGACTAAGGACAGCAAGTGAGGCTACCCGTTGGCGATCAGAGTATAAACTAGACCAGAATAAATAGAATAAACTAAAACTAGAAACCAGAAAGACTCCGTGGGAGGCTGTTGGTAATGACCAGAGAAAAGACTGGACCTTGAAGTCAGGAAACCTTGAGGGATCCTCAGTAAAACCGGAGAATGATCTAGACCTAGAGACTAAGAATACCATGTGAGCTTACCCGGCGACGACCTGAGGATAAAGTATATTATGTGGGAAATCCTCGATGGACACCATCGAACATAAGAGACTTAAAGGCCATTAAACCAAGAAACGGATTCTCGGTGGAAGCCGGGCCAGGGAACCTAACAATACATCACTCCGCCACATTCTGTGGGTACCTGATGTTAGTATTGATTCATACGCGTTCTATTTGTTGCCGAAAAATTCATATTCTTTGTGGGTTTTAGTCAATTACACAATCCAAAAAAGGATTAGTGGTGATTCTAGATGATCTTCGTGTGCTTAACACGAATCTGTTTTTAGAAATGGTCCATCACTTCGAGTAATTTGGGCTTAAAGTTGCAGAGAATGGCTACTTTGACTCTTTTAAGACGTTAAATTTGTTATTTTATTATTATCTAGAACAGTGGCCGGAAAAACACACATACTTATTTTGGCATTGCGTGTGTATGTTTAGCCATGCAGGATTTACACTTGGTTGTTGTTGCAAAAGAGAGCGGTGTAAGCTCGTATACTGTCGGTGGCTCTTAGATTAGGTTAGGTTGCAATGGTTAAAATGGGAGATTCCCATTTCGTCACTTAGGCCAATAAAGGCCCATTGTGTTACCATATAACCCTTTCTACGCTGTGATCGCAGAGGGAGGGTCTTCCCCGTTAAACCATTTAGAAAGTACCACGAATTTAAGCAGTAAGTTAATTCCTATTTCAGAAATGTCTGACAGGTCGTTTAGGAAAGTTGTAACCCGTCTTCTGCTGAGAGCTGAACAATAACAGAAGAGGTGTTGTACACTCTTCTACAGAAGTCATTGTGCATGACTCCGAGTCTAGCGGCGTGTCTTCCCATAAGGCAGGGTCCAGTAAGGGCCCCTACTAAAAGGGAAATGTTTACTCTTCTTGGTGGAGCAGCTCCCTAGATTTTTTAATGTTAAGAGTAGGCCATGTAAGCTTGAATACTTTCGTTTGCCATCGATTCATGGTTATTCGATATGGGCATTTCCACCAAGAAAAAAAAAAAAAAGTGGTTAAAAAAATATTTAATCGAATTTTTATAGGGAAGTCAACCAAATTAAGCTAATGTAGCTAATCTTACATTTACTAATAACAATTGGATATTTCGGTTTCACGGCCGTGCTAGCTCAATTTTTCTCATTTTGACATTAAAATTGCTTAATTTTTGGAAAAAAGTGACTTTAGATTACATGTACTTTCGCTATCTAGAATATTTCTGATGGTACAAAGGGGTATCATGAATGCATAAGAGACCATGAGAAACTATTTCAATGCAATTACCTGTAAGTTTTTGCTTCGCATTATAGCGAAACCACATAAATATAATGATGGAAAAAACTGTCCTGTGCGACATGTCCCGTGCGAAAATGCTTGCTTACATTTTGAAAAAACTGTAAGTTATTTTTGGTGGAAATAAAATCCATTTTAAAGAGACACCGCTGCACTACATTCTAATATTTATCGCATTAATATATTGCCTCAGGATTCGCTGCATTCGGCGTTTGAATGGTTTCCCGCGAAAACCACTTTTTTTTGTCCCGTGCGAATGTCATGTTTTTTCTGCGATTATCTTGAAACCAAAAAATTTTCCAAAATCAATCTTTGCATCAATTGTAGGGCTGTTGAAGAGCTATAAGTTAAGCCTATTGTGAAAATAAAAATCCGATTTATTTTGACTTTTTTGAATTAAAGGCGTACGATTGTCCCGTTCGACGTCATGGAAATGCCCATATGTAGATCCATTTTGGGGGCACAGCGCGCCCGGGGAAATTTCTCCCCTACCTGTCCATCCAGTTTGAAGCCATTAGTGTAGAAATTGATGGCATTCGGATTGGAGTGAGGCATTGAGTTCCAGTCCAGCCGACTCGGTATGGTGACTTTTTACATAGTGGTAAACGTAATTGTTGGGAATGCAGTAGTCAAGCTTTGGCGGTACCGCTACTTATCTTAACTATCTTTCCAGGTACCACTTTCTCTCAGCCTGAGAGCTGTGTTAATGGCGATTTTTCTTCCCCGAAGATCCAGAGGAATAAGGTGTAACATTATGTTAAGTGCATCAGTTGGGGTTCTACGCAATGCACCAGTCATATATAGTGCAGCACTACGTTGAACTTTTGTTATGGTTCTGAGGACGGAAGGTTTTCACAGAGAGATGATTCCGTATGGTAGCATAGAACGTACAACGGTGCATCCTGCATCAGATTGCAGAGACTGTGAAGAAATTGGCCTTTTGTGATTATGGCGACGTCATCCGCGTACGCTATTACCGGCAACAATTCATTGTTGCCCAAATAAATGACGAAAGGTCACCTCCTTGAGGAGTGCTTCTACTTACATATCGTCGGGCGCAGGCATCTCCTAGCTGTGAGTTAACTACCCTGTCGGTAAGCATGAGTCGGATGAACTCCACCAGGTGTGCCTCCACATTCAGATTTGTCAGGGCAGAGGTGATAGCATTGAGTGCATATTCTTTAGCCAGAGGGCTCTTGTATACGCAGAAAATAGTCATGTGCTGAGTGTTAAAAATGAGAGAAAATAGATGAAAAACAACAATTCTCTCAATGCAAAAATTAAACTTTGTATTTCATTTTCGTTTTGTGCGAGGTGTATAATAATGGCCGCACAATTGAATTTCTTATTCTGTGTTTGCTGGCGGCGATTATATCTGCGCAAACTTGGTTGAGTAACTATTTGGAATAAATTTGTAAGCATGCCAAATGGGCCAGTGCTGTCAGATGCCGAGAAATGCCAAATTCTGACCCGCAAAAAAGAGAATTGCTCATTTCGTAATATAGTTGTGCGAAATATGTGGAAAGACCTAATATAATATTAAAGTGTCTCGCTGGAGCGTTACACGGGCTTTAAAGAAATCTCATCATAATTTTGCTCCAGAGTTTAGAAATGAAATTTTACTAGTTTTGTAAACTATTGTAACCGTAAACGTAAAATAATAATAGTTATGACTCTATATAATAAGCGTCCCCCGCCAACTCTGACCACGGTGCACGTGGGTTTTAGTTTTGTTCTTTTGCCAGCTGTGTTGATCGGTGCGCTTTTGTCGTCATCAGGCGACCGGCGTCGTCGTCGTTCTGCCATTGTCGTTCGTCCTTCGTTCTTATCGCTGAGACGCTAGCAAGCCGCTGCTGACTCTAAATAATCCTTTCCATACGACACTGACAGAAAAAAAGGGCACACGAGCAGCAGCGGCAGCAGCAGCAGCTACAACAGCCACAGATGAAACGAGTTCAAAGTGTGCGGAGACAGACTGGCGGGTAAGGGGGGGTTGGGAGCGAGTACGCTGTAAAATCCAAGTTAGTGCGCATAAATCAAGCCTTTAAAACGTGCCTCGCAACCGAAATGTCCGCCAAGGAAGCAAGGATGCGTTCCGTTACGTCTCCTTGCCATCGACGTTGCCCGGCCCCAAAGTTCTGTGGTGTTCAGTTTTCCGTATGCAATTTTATGCAACTGTGGCACATCCTCCATGCTCCAGTTGCGGACTCTTCGCCGCCCACGATGCGGCTGTGTGGTCGCTTGTCTGAAATTGTTTACAACTGCATAAAATTTATAATCTTGAAGAATTTATATTTATTTATTCTGGTTGCTCGACAATAAACGCGCCAGAAATCAGTACAGTTTCTGATGCAAGCTGCCAACAGCTGGCAGAGTTGGGCAAATAGATGGTGAAAATAAAAAAAAATAAAAAAGAAACAGTTGAATGTTACTTAAGCCATTTGCCAATTTGGTGGAATTTTTTCAAGCTGGCCCCAAAATGTAGGCAACAGTTTTTGCTCCACGAATTTAATTAGAAAATAAGCACTTAATCTATGACACATCTTTGAGCTTCAATTTTAATTGAATTTCAATTGATAATTGTAAAAGCCCCCACCAAATCAAATTAAACACACAACAACATTTGTATATTTGTTAAGAAATAAACACTTGAAAAGTCAATTTGCTGCAATTGAACATGAATTTAACATTTAACATAATTCGTATGCAATATGGAAAATGACATAACAATTTTTCATTTCAATCAACAAGCGAAATAACTTCCTAAGCTACTCGCACTCAAGTGTCGAAATGCAAAAATGGGCAAGAAAATTGAAATTGGAGAAAAGACCAAAATCCACTAGAAATCTTCTTTAGAGCTTTTATTTCTTTTGCCTTCAGAATGAATTCAGCAAGTAAATTTATATTTTTGTTTGTTTTTATTTTTCTGCTTCTGGTTCATAGTTTGTTGTAGAAGTTTTTCCACAACCCCCTTTCCCGCTTAGAAAATTCCTTGATGAAAAGTGAAACAAATGAAAGTCGTGCGAACGAATAAATTAAAACGAGTTTTCTTTGACCGGGGCCGAGAACAAGAGCGAAGCGTGTCTGCATTATAAATATTCATTTGTGCACCAGTTGCTGTTGTTGTTGTTGTTGTAGTAGATATCGCTTTATACATGTACCCTTAGTAAGTATGTATGCATATCTAGCATATGGGATAGGTGTACGTGCTTTCCTAAATACATACTATGTATCTGGAGTAGTGTGTGTCCTGCTTACCATATCTAGGTGAATATACTAGAGCAAATACAACAAAAACAAACACACAATCAAATGATGACCAGAACCAGATATAACTTGGTTTATACCTAATTAAGAGCTGTTGCTTTAGTTGAATAGAAATGATTTTAAAGAATTAAAAGTAAGCGGAGTCCCTTGGTTTGGATTTGACAGCGAAAAAATTATATAAGGCGAACTTTGTGTTTTTTATTCAAGGGATTAATATTGATGGCTAAGCCTGCAGGCATTTAAACTGAAAGGGTTTCTTAGAATTTACATGAATTATTGTACAAAAAAAAACAAACTTGTGACTACTTCAAAGGAATGTTTGCTTCATATAAATACTTTAACAAAACAAATATAAATATACAAATTTTTCCTCAAAGGAAATATTGACAACCACACCCACACCGCTGGAGCTGAAACTGCTGCCCACAGCAGTTGCATCGCTATCCAACTCCATTTTCAGCTGGTCCTCATTGGGTTCATTTTCGACCTCCAACAAGGAGAAGCCGGTAAAGAAGGCGGTAAAATTAATGAGCGGGTTGAATCTGCTGTTTGGCTTCCTACGATTGCGAACGCTACCGATCGAGATGTCTCCAATTGTCGGACGTTGGCATTGGAGACTGTTTTCAGTACGTCCATTCAGCCCGAATTTCGTCATTTTTTTGGACTGATTTGTGGCCGTTAGCTTAAAGTTTCCTCCCGGTTGAAACTTTCCGTCCCTTTCCCTTTGCGCTGCGGCTTTTTTCCTCCATTGTCGATTTAAAGAGTCAGACAATTCCGACAATGGCATCAGCTGTTCATTCAATCCACTCACGACCCACACTGCTATCGATAAGTCAACTATCGATTGGCCAATTAGGCTACCTTCACACTGTTCGACACATGACCCATGATATCTAGTAGGTGCGCATTTCTCTATTAATTTCTATGAATTTGACAAGCTATTCAAAAGGCATAGCCGGATTTGCAGGGGAATCGGCCCCCAATGCTTTTAGTTTTTATACCCGTTACTCGTAGAGTAAAAAGGGTATACTAAAGTCGTGATACAGAAGAAAACCGACCATATAAAGTATATATATTCTTGATCAGCATCAACAGCCGAATCGATATAGCCATGTCCGTCTGTCCGTCTGTCCGTCCGTCCGTCTGTCTGTATGAACACCTAGATCTCAGAGATGGTAAGAGATAGAGGTTTGACATGTAAGGGACAAATGCTTCTTTTATCTGCACGCAGATCAAGTTTATTTAAAATTTTGGCCACGCCCCCTTCCGCCCCCGCAATTTAGAAAAAACATTATATCTCCTACAGTTTTGAAGATAGACGATTCGTACCTTTTAAAGATAGTTAGTAATTAGCAAAATGAATCGATTTGTTGAAGAAATAATCAAGATCGGATGAACGGTTCTCAAGTTATGAGCAAAAAAGTGATACAAGCCCCTCCGCTACCCCCCCTCCCACCGTAAAAAAAATGTTGCATACTTTTCGGATGGTCACCCTAAGGAACGCAGAAACACTGTTAAACATGTTTTTTCATGAGTAACGGGTATATCGAAGTCGGTTAGAGCCGACTTTAACTTACGCTCTCGTTTGAGTATGCAGTTTTAAAGAACATCAACCGAATGTAATTTAGCGATTTTTTTTAAACTTTTAGTACCAACCCTGAATTGTTAACAGCGATTTTTATCATTTTAACCACAAGGTTTTTTCGAGCTATCAGTTCATTAAAAAATTCCAAGTTTTTTTTTGGTCAAAGCTGGCATGTATACCCTCCCTTAGGATAGTCCGCGAACACTTTAACACCAATTTTTTAAGACTTCTAGTTGAGGTTCCACTTTCGTTTTTTTCATGTCCAATTGTCGTTCCTAGATACAATTTCTCTAATTTTTCCAGAATTTTAAAAGTTGTGGAAGGTGGTTAAAATTAATTAAAACAATAAAAATGTCACTTTCGATCTTTATAAATTAATCAAGTTATACACAGTGAAGGGTTCACTTCATCTTTAAGATGGGGTGAATGTGGAATCAGAGGTAGGAAATGTAGAATTCTGATTCACCGGCCCGTCATGCTTGTGGTTGCATACTGGTCAACAATGAGTCACCGAAGAAGAAATAGCCTACTTTGGGCACGGTTTTGTTGAAGGAAACAGATACAGATGACGCTGTACGGCAGCGGTCCGGGTACAAAGCATCTCTTAAGTATCTTAATACACTTCAGGTCTGCAACTTGAAGTCACTAACAGCGGGGGAGACGGCACTGCGCATGGTACTACGGCCCACCTGAATGTACTGGCTACCAAAACAGGAATAAAATTTCCATCCGAATCGAAAGCCGGCAAAGCATCCACGGAGGTCAACCAGAAGCACCGCAGAAGACCGCCCCCAACGTCAACAACACCCTCCCAAGATCTCCTAACTTGCTTAAGCTCCATGTCGGAACTTCAGATGGCACTTTTAAACGAGAAGTTGCTAGTCTTGGAGGGAGTCACCATGCTGGGCATTCACTATGGCATGAAAGGAAGAAAAATTCTTTCCTAGCCGTAAAGCTTTCTCACAGCCACAATTTTCGGCGTTGGTGATCTATGGCCTGGAGCGAAAATAGCAGATTCGACTATTTACTGGAGTGGAAAAATATTTTAGAACTACAAGATACAAATGTATGTTTAATTCTCTTGTCAATATTTCAAGGTATAGTCCAGTCCATGCGATTCTTCCCCTTCTACTTAAGATACGAAGAGCAATACGGCGCAATTACTGTGAGTGTGCGAATAAAATGTTTAATTAATTTTAACCCCCTTCCACAATTTTTAAAATTCTGAAAAATTACAGAAAATGTAGATAGAAACGACTATTTCTGCTTCGGTGACTCATTGTTGACAGGTATGCAACCACAAGCTACTGTCGTTGATAAAAATCGCTGTTAAAAATTCAGGGTTGGTACTAGAAGTTTAAAAAAAATCGCTAAATTACATTCGGTTGATGTTCTTTAAAACTGCATACTCAAAAAATTAAAAGCATTGGGGGCCGATTCCCCTACAAATCCGGCTATGCCCTTTAAAACAGAACAAAAAGCGATGTCAGTGGAATTTGGGTGGTAAATGGTTGGGAAGTGGTAGGGAAGTGGTAGGGAAGTGGATGGGACGTAAGTGGGGAAGTGGATAGGTGGAATGTGGTTTGGAAGTGGTGGAAAGTTGAAATAAAAATATGCCTATTAAAAAATCTCAATATGGTGGTTGTAGCTTAGTAAACAGTTTCTTACCCAATGAAATTGATGGTCCACAGTACCATTAGTGTTTATCAAGCCTTTCCTTAGTCTCGGTTTTAATTTGATGAGCACACAAAATTTATTTTTAATTTACTACCTCAGATTTCTTAATTTTTCTTGGTTACTTTCCATAAATCTTGGCGCTCTCATAGTTTCTCTCTCTCTACATGGCCAAACAACCAAGTCTTAGGATACGATGTTATTACGATTACTGCATCCTGTGTCCACTTCAATTCATAATAAAGACATAACGACTTCATTTTTCTTCAGATTTCTCTTTTATCACAATTTTCATGAGCAGCTCAAAGAAACAGTAAGAAAATAGATGCTGCACAATAAAAATAAGCTGCTGCCGCATTAAAAAAAAAAAGAAGAAGAAAAAATAAAGATATGAAATTTCAGCCGAGGAGAAAGTTGCCAAACAACAAGCAGCGCGTCAATGCAAACAGCATGGAAATCGGTAAACTTTTTTTTTCCGGGTTTCAGAAGTTGCTCATTAAACCTCAGCCAGTTGCACTCGGAACCCTTCCCTTTGGCGCGCCCTTTTCGGCGGTACCCGGAAATGCATCAGTGTCAGTTGCGCCAGTTCCGCAATTTCGTTAAGAAGTGCGCAAAGTTGTTAAATTTTACGATTTAATTGCGAAACTATTAAAAATTACGTCTCTGTTCGCTGGGTGCCAGTTTGGGCCCTGCCAGCGAAACGTCGCAAAGTTTTAAGTATCAGAATGGTGAACTTAATGATGCCACACACACACACACACACACACACACACACACACACATAGAGATGACGGTTGCTCGTATCTGGTTTGCACATTCAGAAAATATGCTGCCTATAACACCCTCCCCCCGCACCCCCACCCTTATTTAACTTGCAGCAACTGTCAATTTTTTTGCCCTCTGCACAATTTTTGTGGCCTGTCGTAAATATAATTTGAGTAAAACAACAGTTTATGAAAGTTATTTTTTTCACTTTTTCTAGTGTTTGCAATTTGTTTTCTCATACCATCAAAAGGCACTTAAGGTTGCCATGTGGAAAATGTGGCAAGTGAAGTTAATTAAATTAGCTGCATCAAACCGATTGTGATCGGCAACAGTCCACATTTTGTGGTCACATTTATGCCAACATTTTGATTTCAATTCCCATTAATTAAATTTCATATGCCACGCACACGAAAATGCTGCAGGATTAGCCAGTCGGTCCACATTAGGCAGATTCACTGCCAGGCCGTGACGCATTTCCGCTGGGCATGAAACTGTTATCAACAATTAATTAAATAAGAGCCTGATCATTAGGCCACGATTTGTGGGGCGTTTCCGTTTCCGCATCAAGCACTGGCCACACATTAAGTGATACGCTTCATCCAAAACTCAGCCACAGAGACATCATCGCCAGGAGGCAGGCGTACGTAGCTCTGGACATCCTGGCCTCATTTATGGGTGGCAATCAGCAGACGCATACAGTCACACACACACACACACACACACACACACTGGGAGACAGCCTCCGGTTGGCATTGTTGTTGCTGTTGCTGGCTGTGATTTGTTGGTATCGTTACTGTTGTCGCTCTCAGCAAACTGTGCATAAATCGTGCTCACCTACATTATGTTTGGCATTGCGTTGCGATAAATCTGTAATGACCAGAAGAACCATACCCTGACCCACCACCAACGACTATGTGTTGGCCACCATCAGACCACACACATGCACTCGGGCAACACATTTCAAGTTAATTTGCGTGTGTTTAAATGTGCGTAATTATTGTTTATCTACATTGCCCTGCTAGGGCCATACACATGAGTGCATTAAAATAAACCCCAAATAAGGTTTTTATTTATTGAGACAAAAAAAATCGTTCAAAAGTGTACTTAAGGAACAAAAAAATTTAAATAATAACCGACAACTTAAAAGAAAATTGCAGGAAACAATTATTAAGAACCAAAACCAGAACCAGTTTCATGGTAGTTACGCTAAAAAAAAACAAATGAGAAAGTCGGTCAAGCCAGACTGTACCTGGAGTAGAAGCTGAATGCAATGCTGGTGCTGCGCTCATCTCTAAGTGTCTTTCTTTCTTTCTCACTCTCTCACCCTCTCGTGCTCTCTTTAAGATTGTGTGGTGTTAGTTGTAAATGGGTGGGACGGGGAGGGCTCATAACTTGAGAACCGGTCATCCGATCTTTATAATTTTTTCAAATGCAAATCGATACATTTTGATAATTACTAACTATCTCTAGAAGGTACGAATCGTCTATCTTCAAAACTGTAGGAGATATAACGTTTTTTCCAAATTGCGGGGGCGGGCGGGGGCGTGGCAAATATTGAAAATAAACTTGATCTGCCTGCAAGTATAAGAAGCATTTGTCCCATACATGTCAAACCTCTATCTCTTACCATCTCTGAGATCTGTTTGTTCATACGGACGGACGGACAGATGGACAGACAAACAGACGGACAGACAGACATGGCTTTATCGACTCGGCTGTTGATGCTGATCAAGAATATATATACTTTATAGGGTCGGAAATGATTCCTTCTCCCTGTTACATACTTTTGCACAAACCTAATATACTCTATGTCCCTTCGGTACAGAGTATAAAAAGCTCTTGATTATATCCTTTTTTTAGTAAAACAATTCGCTCTTGAAAATTTTTTAAAAATATTCTTACTTTAGGTAAGAATTGTACATAAATTTGAAATTAAAATTAAATTAATTAAAAAACCAAAATAAAATTTTTAACATTTCATTTTTGATGTAAAAACGAGCTTTTAAGCTAAGTACAAATCGCTCTTAGCTGGCATAAATAAGTTTTGATTATGCTTACTTTGAGCTCTAAAAGAAAGATGAAAGTAAAATTTCAATTTAAAATGGTCTTTGGTGTTAAAATCGCGATACTCTAAGATGTGTTTAAATTATATGAAATGTTTTCCTGCTAGTTGTGAGGTACCTTACTAATAAAATTTATTGCTTAATTTTCTTCTACTTCTTCTTTATTGGAAATCACTACCGTTTGACGGACTCGGCCTCTGCAATTAATGCTCTCCAGTCGATTCTAATCCGTGCGAGCTGGCACCACCAAGCTTGGCAATTTCTTCCCACGGTTCCCTTTGCGCCCAAGTCACGGTTCGACTATACGCTTATTCTTGGGCTTCTTCGTCCATGCGCTTCAAAGACACTTGCCCCACAGAGCTCGTACAGTTTGAAATTTTTCGAATGCGGAAATCATCGCCAACTTTTAAAGGTCCATAGATCGTACGAAGAATTTTTAGTTCAAACACCGCCAATCGCAGCTTCATCCGATGCTGTCATTGTCCATGCTTCTGTGCCATATTGCTGGACTGGGTTGATAAGCGACTTGTATGGGGCTATTTTATAAGGTATTGCCCTGCCAAAAACCTCTTTTAGTATTAAATGGTTCGGAAAGGTTCTTTCCTATTTTGACAAAGCCTTGCATACTTTTCAACGTCATCATGCAAAGTCGTACGTACTTTGCAGGTACTCTGTGCGATAAGTTTGTATTTAAAGATTGTTTATTATTTCTGCGGCTCAGTAGCAGCTCTGTCTAAGCTTGGCGGCTGTGCTCAGGGCCTGGGCGTGGGTTTTCGCTTCTGGAACAACGCAAGCAGCACATAACTAAACGTTGACAGAGCTAAAGGTAACGACATTAGGGGGGGATAAACTGGATTCCAATCATAGGATATTTATTAACAAATATTAGACAGCTTGCTGTTGGCGAGGACTACATAAATTTTATCACTAAGCTTATGTTCATCATCAAAATTGTTTTGTTGCCCTATCCAAAGTCCTTCAAGATCTTTCAATCTCTTACCAGTTGTTCCGTCTGGCTGGGTGCCCGGCCCCGGGAGTACGTGGTGGTTGTGGTTTAACACCCAAATGCGGGTAGAGTTTCTCGGGGCTCGACGTGGAGTTGCGTTTCAACCGGGTGCCGACCCACAGATCGGAAGAGGTTTTAGGTAGGCCTCGCTCCTCACAAGGAGGGAGTCACGACCATCAGTAGTGGCTCTAATTGGTACCTTTGGGCTTCTCGAAGTCCATTGGGGCGTTGGTTGACGTTATCAACCCTGTGCTCGGCACCGTGGGATGAAGCCATTGCGGCAGGTGCTCACGTTAAACCCACTTTGACTTTAATCTCTTACCAGTAAACACTGCTTTCTAAGTATTCCTCATTTGTGTAAGCTCCGATTTCTTGTGAAAATAAACATTCAAGCCATGCCAAATTTCTTGCTCTTCAAAAGAAATAAATGATACTGTTGAACGACCTTTGGCGTAAAATAATCAATATTGTTTAATTCGCAATGTGAGGACCTTTAACCTTACTTTTGCCATCTGTTTGACTCATTGCAACTCATTTGATTCCGCCAAATATTTGCTTCTGTCAATGCTCTGGCAGAGAGAGGGAGAGAGGAGGGGAATGTCTGCCATATGCATATGCGTTTGTTTGTTTTCGTGGAATCATAAAAGTAATTAATTGATATATACGTGTGCGTCCACGCGTAATTGCTTCGAACCGGGCAAAACAGAGCCCCAGACAAATATGCCAATGCGTAATGAAAGCGTTGCAATTTTTGCCATTTTTCAGCTTTTTGCTGTTTACCATAATCCCCAGGCGGAATGGAGCCGGGCCAAGGCCATGCCAACGTTTCCACGTAATGAAACTTAACAATTACGCCCTGTGCCCAGGACTTCAATTATAATTTTGAGTTGTGGCCGCTTTTTATTGTAACTGATAATTGCAATGTAATGACATTGGATTGGCCAGGATGCGTACGCGAACGCGTATCGAATCTCGAGGTTCAGGTCGCGTTGGCATTGGTTTTTGCTATCGTCACATGTGGGTTAAGCTGCCGGGGCAGGCATATTAATTGTCCCATTGTGTGTCATATTGGATTGTCTGTTGAACGAATTCGTTAACAAATAAAATGTAAAATCTTTGCATCATTAAAGAGTGAACATTTTGGTAAAGTGGGAGAATTATTTTAAACGTGGAAAGTGTGCGGAAAAGTTTTGACTATAAACTAACTCAAATAAAATATTATAATTTATTTTGCTAGATAAAGCGGTTTATGATAATATAAATAAAAGACACAAAATTATATTGCGTGACTTCAAAAGATCAGTGCAATGATTAAAATTCAACAATAACATATATTTGGAATCATTGTTGACTCCTTGACTTTTAACAGCAAGTCATCTTATTTCTATATTACTATTATGCAGTATGGGAGTATCCAAAAGATAGTGGCGTATTGGGAACTTAAAGAAGTCGTTCCGTAAATAAAAAATTTGTCATGCAACTTTGGGAAAATTGGTTATTTTGCTCCCCTTTCGATTCAGAGGCTCTTGGAATAGTCTAGATATTACTTTAAGCCCTAACTGAGATCAATACAGGTTACAAGAATATCAGATTATTAGACACATAGAGCTCACCATTAGATAAAATCAAGGAAAAGCACTAAAGACATTTAAGCTCGCCCGAATTTGTTCCGAACTAATTTTAAAATGGGAAAGTATCAAAGTCCATTTTCCAACCTACAAACCAAATTTACAAAAATTTTTGAGATATTACTCTGAACCACTTTTGGTCAGTTTAACTCTGTGTCAAATACCGTTTGCTACCAATAAAATATCTAACTCATCTACAAACCAATTTTCCAGAACACAGCTTAAACAGTTCGTGGATATTTTTCTGAAAATCTTTTCAACCGAAACAGGGAAAATATGAAATTTTGAATACCAACCAACACATTAAATTTCCAGATCAAAGATTAAATAATTTTTTAGATATGGTTCTGAACCGTTTGTAATCGATTTCCAGCCGGTTCTCTGACAAAATAAACAGTAAACATTTCGTGAACTTTTATAGATATTTGTATGGATATATAAAAATGGATCGTGCTTTGCTTGTGTAATTAAAACTTGATAAAGACTAGTCCAAATTGGATACTTCTTCTGCGGCTTTCTTAAAGTCGGATATAAATAACGGATGGCACATTTCGTTTGTTAGTTTGATTCAATTACAGTTCAAAACGTGGCGCTGTGGGCGGTCATTCAATTCAATAGCTCAGCATATACTATTTCTGATTTAGTTCATTTGTTAATTGTTTTATGAGTTCAAATGTTAATCGCGATTTTCAGCCAATTCTTGCGAAACTTTTTAGGTCGACGCTCTTTTACGTACGTTTAAAGGGAGAAATAAAACTTGTCTCTGCGACAGATTTCGTTGGCTAAGCTTTTGTCTTCGCAGATTGTTTTTGCGAATTGCAGATGGGTTGAGTGGGGAAATGGTGGGGGAAAGTATGCGGGAAGTGGAAGGGATGTGGGGTTGGGAAGAGTTCAAGTTTCAAATGCTGTGCGATAACAGTGACTCGACAGTGTCTTTAGAATGACTTGACAGGGACTTATCAGTTCCAGTGACTAAACATTACCTAACCAGTGACTAAACTGTGACTTGACAGTGATTTGACAGGGACTTAACTGTGAATTGACAATGCCTAAACAGTGACTTGAAAATCACTAAACTGTGACATGACATTGAGTTTACAGTGACTTGACAATGACTTCACAGTGACAACAGTTCCTTACCAGCGACTTGACAGTGACAAAACATTAACGAACCAGTGACTACACAGTGTCTTGGCAATGACTTGAGAGTGACTTGACAGTGAATTATCAGTTCCTTAATAGTGACTAAACATTACCTAACCAGTGACTAAACTGTGATTTGACAGTGATTAGAGAGTGACTTGTCAGTGGCATAACAGTTCATTAAAAGTGACTTGACATTGACTTATCAGTTCCTTAACAGTGACTTGGCAGTGATTAAACATTAACTTACCAGTGACTAAACTGTGACTTGACAGTGATTTAAGAGTGACTTGACAGTGACTTGACAATGACTTCACAGTGACTTAACAGTGTCTTAAAAGTAACTTGACTAAACATTAACTAAACAGTGACTTAAAAAGTGATTAAATCGTGACTTGACTGTCACTTGGGAGTGAGTTGACAGTGACTTGACAGTGACTTAACAGTTCCTTAACAGTGACTTGACAGTGACTTGATTGTGACATGACTTGACAATCAGTATATCAAAAAAATAGTCCAGACTTTGGTGAAAATGTGTTCTTGTTTTGCTATTTCAAAATTAAGTTCATCCAAACGAATCCAAAAAGTGTATTTTCACATAAACTCACATTAACTTAAAATGGATTTAATTCATGTGTATTGCTGCATTCGGCCCAAATAGCCACCCCTACGTGTTGCTGGCATTGTTAACTTTTATACACACGCACACACAGAGAGGACAAAGGAGGAGTTTGCAATAATGTTCTCCAGATGGACAATTTGAAAAGAAGCTTCTATAATTTGTCTAACACTATACATGTACAAATTTAACTAATTTTCACCATTAACCACACATTTAACTACAATCCTAGCACAACCTCACTTAGCAGTAGATTCTCATTAATGTCAGACATTTAACTTCAAAAGAGCACACAAAAAAAGAAAAGAAAGAAAACTCAATGCTGAAAATCACAACTGCGAGCTAATGTGAAATGCTTTGTCTTTCTACATTTCTTCACATATGCGAGTATGTCTATATGGGTCTCAGTGTCTATCTAAATGTGCTGCTAATGATGATAGTCGGCAGGAAAATCCCAAAACGGCAAACGGGCCGGGTTAGTGGGGAGAAAAAAGTGTATTTGAAATTCAAATAAGCTTGACACGCACCCCGTGACTGCAGGGGTAGCGGCGGGGGGAGTGGCGTCGCCGCTTGTGGCTCTGTTGGGTTAATTTGAAAACGTGCGATAAGGAAATTCAATTTTTTTCCCAGGCATTGCCAGGGAGTTTGGGACTTTACCAGTTAGCTAGAGTCAAATGTGCCTTTTCTTACGCTTCCTTTGGCAATCAGCATCAGGCAAACAGAATTCCCTATTGGGTTGAACGGTGGGTTCATGGTGTCAACCTGCGCTTCAATGATGTTGCTGTTGTAATTTTGCATTTTTTTGTTGGTTTGTTTGTTTGGAGAAAAGAAATATGGTCTACAAACAGAAGTCACAGACGACGGAATCGAGCAGCTGCCAGCAGCGCATTAAAACCTTAAGCACACATTATTATTCAATCAGATATGAAGTTTTATTTATTTTTCGTTTTTTTTTTTGTGTCGTTTCCGTTGTGTCGTATGTGGATTCCTTATGTTGTGTGTGGGTGTGTTTGATTTTTTTTTGGAGCCCTGCCTAATGACATTCAAATTGTTTTCATCTCCGCCCAATTTCAATTTGAACACGCTAAATAAATGAATGGAACTGTGGATCATGGCACAGAGTGGAAAATTCCCTCGGTAGTTGGCTCTAAGATTAGGTAGATATGGCCATGATTTGGGCTTTGAAATTGAGTAGGGAAACGGATTTTTGTATAAATAATGGACACAGTATGGGACTTTAATAGTTTTGGATACTTTAGAGAATTGAAAATGAATTTATTATTTCTCTTACAACAAATAAAATATACTGAAAAAAAAACCGCTATAATCAATCCTAAACGATGTCAGAAGTAAGTCAAGCCTGGACTTTCTTAAATCAAGAAAACGACTGATGCAGTAAGGATTTTCAATCCTGGAATTCTTGTCTTGATACAGACTTCAGCTCAAAAAGGATAGATTCCATCTAGTTCTTCGAGCTGGAATCCAATTAAGAAGGATCTGTGGTATATTCAATCTAAGTATTATTATATTTGAATTAAGTATTATATGCTTATTTCTAGTAAAATGATCCTTTGATGAAAGATGTTGAACGTAGCCTTAGATACTAACTGATATTCCATCCTACTCCCAAATATGCAATACAGCTGGAAACAACCCTGCTTGAAAGTAAATAAACGCCGCTTTTTGAAGGCCGACTTACTTAATTATTAGAAAGGTCGACTTATACATTAATACATTCAAACAAAAGTTTTAAAGATCAACGCAATCGCTTTTTGAACTCATTTGAATTTAACGGGAAGCTTCTAAGCTCGCTTAAAATCTTCGAGCTTTCTCTCTTAACAACTTCACTTTTAAAGATTAAGCCATCAACTTAAGGTGATGACTGTAAGGAGAGGCTGTTGGTAGATTCTATATACAGTACAACCAAAGGCATTAGAGTATGAAGATGAGTAACGCCATACGCTTTTTATGCACACGATTTTTTCGTGCTGGCTTTAGAACTGGCTCCAGGCTCTCTTGAAATTTTGTTTTAAAGCCAGTGAGAGAGCGCTCTGGAGCAAGGCGCTTTTTCGTATGCAGCCGACGACTGTATGTGTGCACACTTATTCTCAAGCATTACTCACACGAAGAAGTGCATTATATATACAGATTTTTACGCTCTTAAGTTTATGCGAGCGGAGAGAGCGCGATTTTTGTCGTATATTGGTCTTTGGTATAACTATAAACAATAAGTTGTGTTTGTTTATAAACTTTTAAAACAAGACACACATGCACTACAAAGAAGGCGGATCGACTGTACAGCTGTTTCAGGAACCTTGTGACGCACTGTCCCAAACATATGAAGTAATAGAAAAAGAGAAGGAAGATTTAAATTTAAACTTAACTGACAGCATTCTTGTGTATAGTTCTAATACTCTACGGAGCAGGTGTTCCTCTACCCCTTAGATATCCAGTCAGACCCCGCTTGGGAATTCCCAACTGGCTGCTTATTTATACATATAAAGGGTTCGGTTCATGGTTCAGTTCAAAGAACCTTTTTATACCAAACCGAACTGCTTAATCAAGTTTTTAGGACAAAAATATCTTTATTATACTCGAATTAAGTATTTTTGGCCCATAGACACCGTTTGTACTGGCTGCAAGAACCAAAATCGTGTGTTCTTTTTTGACTAACAGATTAAGAGCGGAATTCTCTTCTTACAGATTAGATTTAGTTTTATTAAGATTTACATCCTAGCACGAAAAGTAAATTAACTTATAAATATTGTGCTAGTCACAACAATAAAATACATTTGGCAAAAACATGACGGTAGAGAACAATAATTTAGTTTTTATAACATTAAACATAATATAAGGAATAATCACATTAAGAAAATTATAGTTAAAATTAATACATAATATTAAAGATTTGAACATTTTTTAGATGGATGGAATATATATGGCAATAGCTTAATTAGTACTTTTTTTTATTTTTTTTTTTTTTTTATGTGTTGTTTAGGTGACTGGAAATTTTGGCCTTAAATAGAGATGCGCTAGTAATTGTTTTAAGGGAATGGGGTAGTTGGTTCCAGAGTCGAACGGCATGGATAATGAATTGTTTATCAGAACTTTTTAGCCTGGTCTTAGTAGAAATTAGATTTTTTGTCCTTTGTGACGCACTAAAGCTTAACATAGAGAAAAGGTAGGACGGTTCCTTAGTATAAATTATTTTGTGAAGCATGGTTAGGACCCTTAAGGATATGAACGATTTCAGTGTCAAATTAAATAATTGGTTTGCAAAATCAGTAATGGGATTCCTTGGTCTGATGTTGAAAACATACCTCGCAATATTATTAAAAAGGACACTCATTTTATTAAAGCTAAAAGCATCGCATTTTCCGAAGACTTCTACCCCATAAAACACTGAAGGGATCAAGTAAGCCTTGGCAATTAAGAGTCGGATTTTTTGAGGTAGATACGTCCTTGTCAAGTTAAGCTGTCCCAAGTGCCCGGATTATATGATCGCCCCATGAGAGCGTTGTGCTAAATTTGAAACCAAGATTGACAGCTTGGTCAACATACTCGATGGGACAGTCATCAATTTTCAGAATCGAAAAATGTTCCGGGTTTAATTTATTCTTGTGTATTATTAAACATTTAGATTTCGAAGGGTTATAGATAGCAGATAGCTGGTATGTGTCAGATAAGCTCACAGTTTACTCTGCAATTTGTAAGTTTATGTGACATATAGCTCTATGTAAAGAAAGAAGATTAGAAACGACAATAAATATTTCTTTATTACAAGCAAGGAGGAGTGAGATCAGAAAATATGGTAATACAACAGGGGCTGGCAAAACACACATGCTCATTTTGGGTTTCGTGTGTATGCTTAGCCACGAGAGAGAGTGCTCACTAAGCAGATATTTGTTGTTGCAAAAGAGAGCAGTGTAAGCTCGTATACTGTAAGTGTGTCGTCATCGCGACGCGTCTCTGCTGCAGAGGCTCAAGTAGATACAGTAGATACGAAAGTGTCAGACCGAAGGGTTCTTAAAAATGCGAAGTTTGTTACGCATCACTGAGGAACAGCAAATCTCATTTACGAAAAAAAAAAAACGATACAAAGTTTTGAATTAAAAGGACACTATGAAAATTTTGGCGGTTCTGAAAAGAAGCCAGGTTGATTAGGCGTAATCTATTCTCGAAAGGAAGAATATGGGAGGTATGATCCCAGTTTAAGGCTTGGAGAGCCGAAACCGAAAACTGTTTTTGGACCGTTTTCAGTTGATCTTAATAGTTCTGGTAGTGTAAAGACCAAAAACACGACCCATATTCAAGTATTGGTCTCACTAGGCAGACATCGTTGAACAAATACTTGTTTGCTATGACCGCCATTGGAACAGCCACAAATCTAAGGAAAAGGCGCTACAACTAAAATCAATGTGCTTTCAATGGACTATATAGCTTTTTCATCGTATAAATATAAGTATTGCTTACCCTCAGTGCGCCACAAGAAACTTGAATTTATTAAACTTTTGTGACTCGTCATCTATTGCTTCGCAGAGTCTCAATGCTTGAAGCTTAACGGAACAAAAGGGTCATTAGGAACACCCTGAATACTCTACATATTTGATTCTTTTGTATACAGCTTGACATGTAAACTCGCTTGGTTTGAAGACTTCTCCAGTTTTGTAACAAAACTTTAATCTTTTTATACTTTCCATATTTTTGTTTTCATCTCCCCAATTTAAAACATTCCCCCCATTTGACTTTCATCTCTTAAATTTACCCTTAGTAAAATGTGTAATTTCTAACAACAAGCTAAAATTATTTCTTAGTTTTTCCCCACAGAATTTCATCAACATTATCTGCCACCCCACGCCCCCGTGCGGGGGTTTGCTGGAAATGCAGCTGTAATGTGGCTGGGTTAGTTTAACCTTACGAGACTTTTGGCAATTGGCAACACTTGCAGCAAATTATCAACATCAGCAGCGAGCGGAGCTGAAATAAAGTGCGAAATGTAAACGCAATCAATGGTACTTGGCTCTTGGCTCTCTTGCATTTTAATAATTAATAACAATTTAGCATGCACTTAATTTTAATTATTACTCAATTAGGTCAGCGCCATTACAATTTAAGCACCCGGCGCTCGGAGACAGAGCGAGATAGAGAGATAGAGAGTGATAATTAAGCGCGCGCGTAATTAAACAATTTTCAGCCCCGTTCGCAATTCCCAACTTCCACTTGCTGCTCTTTTCCTTGGGTCGTCATTAGGGACGCTTTGTGTGAAAATTTGATTTCATAACATTTTGTCAGTGTTTCGCGCGTTTACGATGAGCATAAATTTAACTACGACCAAGTGGAAGTTATGTGTGTGTGTATAAATAGTTGATAAAGTGGGCCACCGCCCCAAGAAGTGATGATGACTTCAGCGATGTGTTGGGGAGACATCTCGCCCCGCTCCACGAATGAATAATAGTTATGCATAAAGAAACTAATATCCCACTCACACAGCAAACCGAGTCCTTCAACACATTTCAATATAAATTATTGTCAATGCGAGTGCATAAAACAAGCAAACAAACAAAAACACACAAAAAACAGAGACAACTCCAAACACGTTATTCATCGTTAAGGCAACTGCAACTGCACAAGGATAACGCAGGACGCCGACGACAGACGTGACTGTGCGGAGATGAATGTACGGGGCGTATGCGCAATGCGATATGCAACAAATTGCTAAACAAATCAAATTTATTGCAAACAGTTGCAACAACAAACACACGACTCATGTAAAACGTCACCGAGATACCAGAAATTAATACGAGTCGCCATTTTTGTTGCTGTCCTGTTGTCCATTTTTGGTTGTTTGCAACAGCTCGCGGGCTTCGTTGCGCTATCAGCGTTTGTATAACTTCATTTGGCTGGTTTGTTTGCTTCTCGGGCCTCGGTCGGGGTCGGTTTTGTTTTTTGTTAAACTGGATTTTTACACGCACACACAGGCTCGGGCTCAGGCACATACTGTATAACAACACGGCGGTTGGTCAGAACGGAAGTCTGAGTCCGAGCTGCGTTGCGTTAAATTTATGCCACACTGCGGCCTCGGCAACCGTTGGCCCCTCATCCTGTCCTTTCATCATGTTTAGCACCGTGGTCAAATGGTGCACTAAGTTTATTCAATTGTTTTATATTGATTTACTAATTTATACTAAGGTTATACGCAATACAAAAATTTTAAGTATTTGCCCTTAAAAGTATGCTATGTTTTTGAGAAAATATTTTGATCTATTATTCGACTCTGGCTTATTGGTAGATGAGTTCACTCGTAACCAGGGGATGCCTTTAATATAAACCTACGACAGCCGCATTTTCGTCGTCGGGCGCATTGCCTGGCCAAACCTCGTCCAAATGCTTCTCATCGACCTTTACAACAAGAATCGTTTCGACCAAATAATGCGTGTCTCTATTCGGGGTACTATACCCAGGACTACAGACTCAGAGGCACAACAGAGCCCTCAACCACAGGCACAGCAACGAGAAGCAACGTCATCCTGCTTGGGCAAACTTGCTTATAGACGCTCACTCGTGGTGGTCACTTGACCTAATACATGACATGAACCAACCTTAGTTAGAGTTAGGTCCCGATACAAGAAAGTTTGACGGAAAACCATCAGAATGGTTTGGCGGGCATTCGTTCCAGTGTCCAAGTACGAAAGTTTTGAATTAAGCATTTCTAATTAAAATCTTGAAACATGTTAATTCTGCAATTTTTTGCCATTATCTTATATTTTAAGGAAATGGATCTATAAAATGCATTAGAAACACGGGATTATTTTCTACAATGGAAACGTGAGAGAAATATAAAAGTGTGTACAACTTCTTTGTTTTGCATGTCCGTCAATGACTTCCTAGAAGCGGGTATTCTGAACACAATGAGCCCGAAATCAAACCAATTCTGTGTTTGTATTCGGTTTTATTCAAGCTTAAAAAAAAGAGTCACAAACGGCACAAGCAGGTCTGTGCAGACTTATGTGAAATAATGAATAGTGTGGCATGCGATTGAAACGCGGACTGTTGAGGTTGTGTTCAGAATGTGTATGTAGAATGTGGTGAATCGCACCAGAATATCCCAAAACTTATCGGAAGAAGAGAGGAATCAAATGGAAGAAAGGTTAGCCGAATGGTTTGCCAGTACTGATGAAGAGATTATGTGCCCCCTTTAGAAGATGCGGCTTCCGATGCTAAGACAGACATCGTCATAGAAGCCGAGAATCCATATGATGATGATAATTTAGATGATTTCTGTGAAGTCGCTGCAAATGCCGTCGATATGAGCAAAGAGCAACGCTTGTAGAGCTCAGTTATAATAGCATTTATATAAGAAGTCGAAAGCCAAAGACGATGTTTGGAACATGCTTATAAAGAACGTGAAGCGTCTATATGTTCCGGGTGCTCAGATAACTAATGGCTTCACCCAGTATACATCCTCGAAACCTGTCATATACGGAGTCAAAATCTGGTGGATATGTGACGCCTATTCTAACTACCCACTGAAAGGATTAATAAATGTTGGTAAGTCGAAAAGAGAACATTATTCTGAACGAACAGTACTTGCCAATATTTTCTACTCGTCTTATGACTTGGCAGCGGTTTTTATGACAAAACGTTTGGCATATCTAGGCACCATGCTTAAGAACAAAATCTGCATAACATAAGAGATGTTGGATCCAAGTCGAAATGTATTTAGCACTGTATTCGATTATCACAATAGTAATATTTCGCTATGCTCATAGGAACCACAAAAGAATGCTATAATGCTCTACGGAGCATTATAATAGCACTGACGACTTATCGAAGTCTTCGAAGAAGCCATTTCAAATTCTGGACTACAATATGTATAAGTCCAGAATCAGATGGTTGGCCATACATTCCTCTTTTTTTAACATTTTGGACTTGGCGGGCTTCGCTACATTTGTCATTCATGACAAATTGGGGCATGTCAAGAGAAACAACCGGAAACGTGTCTTCCTAATGGAATTCGCAGACCAGCTGGTGTTCTCTCACATGGAGCAGTGAGTAACGAACCCTATTGTAAGAGGTATTCAACAAGTCAAACAGGCAACAGCGTTTTTCGGGGTTATTCTATTCGAATTCTAAAATCAACTTTTTTCGCAGGTAGCTACAGGTTGTAGGGTGTGGGTACTGTTAGTTTGGGCACACATTGGGACACCAATTGTGTCGCGCGTTTAATAATCATAGTCCCAGTTCGGGAAACCAATGGTATAACGCCACCAACTAGTGTATAGTAGGACTTCGGAGGATGTGCACTTCTTGTGTTCTTCTGACTAGAGCTCGCCGGATGGGGTGTGGGTTTTTCCTTATCCTACCATACTACACACTAGCACAATAATAAGTGCACTTTACAGTAGTCTACAAAAATCAAATAAAATAACGATCAGGGTAATTGAAGGTGTTGATTTTACCCTGCTCTAAACCCTCCCTGCCTTGGTAGTGTGTTAGGAATGTTGTACGACTACCCCTTATTCAGACCACAAATCAGATCACTTCACTTCAATACATGTTTGCTGCTTCATATCAGACACCGACGAACCAGTTAAATAATCTCTACTGAATCATTTCAAAATCAAATTACACTTCATTTATTGCTACCAATACGGTAGATAACTCCATATTCGTAAGCGAACTCCATTAGAATATTAACACAAGGTAAATTTATCAAAAGGTTTTAAGATTGCAAAGGAAATAAAATAAAATTCAAGTCATATGCCAACAAAAGGATTTCTTAGGCAGCCAACAATGTACTGGTATTCATATTCATATACATTCAATCAAAATAAACTGGTCCAGCAGAAGGCCACCAATATCTTCAAATTCACTTAGATGTCGTTTGGTTTTAAGGTTTTACTCACACGTACTTATTCCATCGTTGCGTTCGTTGGGCCCATCGACTCGCTATTGATGTTGCTGTGGATCAAAAATAAAGTTCCTAACGACCTCTATACATTAGGGCAATCGGCACCTAATTGTTTAGCATATGCTGTAGATACACAACTTCAATCTTTACGTTACTTAGACTAGGATTACTTTACTTTAAGCAGTAGAAATATTAAATTATTATCTAATTATTAAAAACTAAGGATATGGATAAGTAGACATAGAAATGTCTTGAAGAAAAGAAAATATCAAAGTAATTCATTGGCAAGGCGAAAACTGCTTGCACATGGGGACTGCTTAACAGAGAAACTGCTTGCACATGAAAAATATGTACACACACAAATCTGAGGGTGCTCCGCCGGGGAGAGAAGTCTTGGAGACTGCAATGCATGCAGGCTACACTGTTTGCGAGGTTATGTACGACTTGCACTGATTTTGGGGCTGTTACGTGCTTCTAGGACCGCGTGGGCGTGGTCAAGGTGGCACAAACTCCTAGCTCTGCATCCACTTGTATGTATGGCCTTAGCGACGCGACGATCAGCAACTCTTATGCCGCCTGTGTCTGTATGTTGTTACGTCTCTGCAGATGTCGGTGTAAGGTTAGAACCTTGATATCCCAGGCAGCTGGTGTGGCACGTGCAGATTCTGGGTAAGATCACTTTTGGGTGTAAAAACCGACCGACCACGCCAATGGTATGAAAATTGACAGCGCGGAGGCGCAGACAGCGTGCACTGCTGCACTGGCGGGTCGGTGGCTGCAGCCTGTGTATAACTGCAATCAAAATGGGAGTCAGTTAGCCTGTACAGTACATACGAATAATAAATATCACCTGTGCACAGGAATCACGCTGGGATTGGAAACTGAGTATTACTGGACACAGACGAATTAGTCTCGGATGCGTTTTATCACGTTTGACAATTTGTAGGTTATATAACCTCAATATATTCGCACTTGTAAGTATGTGTACAAAATCACGTCTGTCCAACAGAAAGTCTTTTCTTGAAATGAAATCAAGCCACGCGCTTTTGTGTATCCATGCAAATTTCTCGCTGCGCAAACTCTAAAAGCTCTTTCTAACTGTTCAATCGCCTGATCCGTTTATTTTGCCTATTCCTTCTCTTCACGTTCAATGCGGTAAATGCGAGAAGAGAGAAGACATATCGTTTGATACGCTATGCAGGTGAGATAGCATGCTTTGGCTGTATGTGAGCGTGAGAGAGTGGCTGAGACAGATGAGAGGCTCTCACAACAACGACAATAAACGAATGAACTCTTTTCTGTAGGCACAGTGGGCTGGATGAAAAGATTTCAAATTACTTTGCCAGCTGGCCACTACAAGGTCCACCGATAGAAGAATAACCTGCCATTCCGCATACTTCAACTGTGAAGTATCTAGCCATGAAAAAGCAAATTCTCAAACTTTGCCGTTCGGATTCGGCGTTAAACTGTGCGAAAAATTTAAAGCACACACGCCAAGAGATTGAGAGAAGCTTGAAGAAGAATTTTACATTAACATCTCTATTAATATAAAATAAAGTGTCCTGATTCACTGACTGATTGGCAATCAAACCACAGCCCAAACGGTAAGAGATAGAGGGCTGTAATTTTCACAAGAGTTTCTGTTGGTGGTGAAAGTGCGTACTAAGACGGGGTTTTGAAAAATTCCACCCGAAAAAGTCGGAAATGCGTCGGAAAAGTTTGTAAGGGAAAAATGTTATTTTTCATCCGATTGACTTGAAACTTGGTTTGTAAGCTTAGTACGCGAAATAATTCGACACGTGTTTTCCCGATTTTGGAAAATCCGCCCACGAGGAAAATGGCGGGAAAATTCTACATAAAAAAAATTATTTTCATCCGATTGGCTTGAAATTCTGTTTGAAAGGAAAGTAGGTGAAATGAATTGAAATGTGATTTTCCGAAGTTGGAAAATTTGACCGAACGGTCGGAAAATTCCCGGAAAATACTGCATGAAAACAACTATTTTTCATCCGATTGGCTTGAAACTCGGTTTGTAAGGTCAAAATCGGAATTAATTTTTGTTTTTATTTTCCGATGTTGGAAATACCGCCGAGATGCCCACTGGGAATTGGTTGGGTTGTGGGTGGTAAGTTGTTTTGGAAGTGGGTGGTAAATGGATGTAAAGTGTATGGAATGTGGCGGGAAGTTGGAGGGATGTGGGAGGGATGTAGATGGGAAGTGGGTGGGATGTGGGCGGGAAGTGGGTGGGAAGTGGGTGATATGCGGGTGGAATGTGGGCGGGAAGTGGGTGAGATGTGGGTGGGATGCGGGCGGGAAGTGGATGGGAAGTGTGTGGGATGTGGACTTGAAGTGAGTGTGCGTTGGTTCTATACTGTTGAAGGCGCAGCGAAGCGCGACGGGTTATTTGCTAGTTTACATATATGGCTTTCAGCCACTTGTAAATCACTTTTGAGCCGGTTTAAACTTGTTCGGAACTCTTTTTACTCTGTACCAAGGGTACACGGTGTGTATTAATTTTGTGCAATAGTAGACAAAAAATTGTCAATAAAATAGCAAAGATTGAAAGAAGCTTGGCTTGGCCCTTTGGAGCTGTATACAACACAATGCTAGAATTTCTGCTAACCTAATTCGAACTTGAATTAATCAATTCACGTCCTCAAGTAACTCAAAGTTCTTATTTCAATTGGTGCTGTTGTTAAGGTATATTGCTTTCTTTGAAATTAAGTTTTTC